>CM031572.1:6861091-7058462 GCA_018467065.1 Ephestia elutella
TTTCGTGTATTGTATTGTTTTCTTGTAAGAAAATGTATCATCGCATATTAAAAAGAACTATTTAAGAAAATATTGAGTATCGAAATATTAGCATTTTTCGAGGCAATTGCTAGGGTAGGATCAGTACCGGAGTTATAATTATCGATAAAAATTCAAAACAACATTTTCGGTTCAATATATAACTGAAAACTAAACTCCATTTATTCTTACCAGTCCTATCATGTAAGCAATCTTACCATGTCTTTTGATGATTTTACAACAATATAAATTAAAATAGATTTTTTAGGAAATTACTTTCGTGGTTAATAAATTTACTTTAGAATGTTTAGGTTTGAACTAATATTTGATTTATTTTCAACAAAATTCAACAAAAAGTACTGTGAAGAATGTTTACATGATAGGACTGGTAAGAATAAATGGATTTTAAGTAGTTCGAAACTTAGAAAAGGTTCAATTATCGTCAAGTACATTTTGCAAACAATATTTTTCTTAGCTAAATACATACTTCTCTTCGATTTCAGAATCACCACTGATCGGCAGCGACGCCACACTTGGCTTAAAATAATTAAAAATGCAACTTGGATAATGCAACCAAATTAAGGATCTCGTATATGTAGTCGACACTTCGACAACAACGACTTTTACATTGCTGGTGGCAAGATACGATTAAGAAAATCCGCTATACCAACTAAGACCATATTATTCGTTATATTATTATTCGTTGAGACTATATTATGCAATTACCATTACTGACGACTGATATGACCTATTACTGTGCCCACGACTTCGTCTGCCCATTAATTATTATTGTTAATACGAGTATTAATATCATCAAGACGTATGGAAAAAAAGGGAATGGTTTTCTATTTTTTTTTCCATATCTCTCATGAATAGACTGGTTACAGTTTTTATATGTATAGACCATATGTATGTACATATAGATATAAAAATAAATATTTAATTTTGATTAAATCCAATCTTTATTTTTATTACAAACCTCATTGTGTAGAAAATAATCAAAATTATACGTCATAGGATATATTACCGTAAATGTTGCGATTTTTCGCATAATTTGTTTTTCAGACAGGAATCAAATCCTATGGGGTATCTACTTCCCATTGACTAAAATTGTGAAATTTGGCAACAAAGGTACTACTGGCACTACCCAAGCCTCTTCAGTATTGGCATGTAGAGGCACCGGGGTGTTTTTAGTGGGTCCAAGTCCCACACTATTGAGATGTGAAGCGGTATGCGAAGGCATTTTCACCTCGATAAAAAAAAAGGTTTTTGTTTATGTAGTATCGATACAAAATGTCGATGCTTAGTTGTAAGGTCACATCACTTTCATACACTGTCATTAAATTTGGAAAACGTTTTTCGGCTTCATTTGACAACCAAGCTTATCAGTCTATTAAAGAATGATTTTTTTTTTCTATGTCTATGATTTTTCTTTGTATGGTGGGTGATGGAAAAGGTATGATATGATTGATGAGTGACAACAAAACTCACATAAAGGATGAAAATGTCTTTAGATATTGCTCTGGGGATGATACTGTTAGGGAAGAGGACATCACTACACTTTCTATGACAGAAATAAATAACTCTATGATTGGGATAAATAAATCATTGTCTGTCAATGTCGGTCCACAAAAATTCATGTCATCAAAATGTCATTCATATTGTCAAAGTGATTTTTTTCTTTGTGGTCAATCAATTGTGATTGATGATTGACTGTAGAAAAAAAAGGAAGAACTCACTCCGTTTATTTTATTAAAATTGATTGTTTTGTTGTGTGTGATTGCTGTGTGGCATTTTAATAATATAACAATTGTTCAAAATGACTGCTACACCCACTCCTGAAACACCGGAAAACTTTGACCAAGTAATAATTTGTGCATATTGAATATTACCTGCGTTAAGTTATTATGAATACGGCACCGTCTCAAATTTTCACTTTTTTGTTCTAGTTTGACGAGGAAGAATCAGAACAACAACTGGGTGCTACTGCATCTGGTCGGAAGAGACTATTCAGCAAAGAACTTCGTTGCATGATGTATGGTTTTGGAGATGACCAGAATCCTTATACAGAGAGTGTTGATTTCTTGGAAGACCTTGTTATGGAATTCATTACGGAAACTACACATAGGTAAATTTATTGTTGATTAAATTAAATCTTAAAAGCAATTTTTACTCAATATTATTACACTTGCAGTCCATTGGGCAAATGCTGCCAATATTGTACATTAAATTAAATGTAGAACATCCAGCTAGCAAATATGGAACCCTGTCAGGAACTAATTTAATCTTAGGAGCTTTCCACAGATGTGCTGAACTAAGTAAATTTGTTACAGACCAGGAATGGTTAGCTTAAGTTGGGGGCATAATATACAGCGTAGCATGCTCCCATGTCAAGAAAGCAGTGTGAATGCTGATAATTAACTTCTTTCTTGACTTTTTGATTCCAAGATTTTCTTGACACTAAGATTTAAACATGTTTTATGCTACTACCCGGTCGTGTTAAGTATAGCATATACTTTTATATTTCAGAGCAATGGAAGTAGGAAGAACAGGTCGGGTACAAGTTGAGGATATAATATTTTTAGTTCGCAAAGATCAACGGAAATATGCCCGTGTGAAAGACTTGTTGACTATGAATGAAGAACTTAAAAAGGCTCGAAAAGCTTTTGATGAAGTTAAATATGTTGGTAAGTAGATGTTTATTTTTGTACTTATGTTTTTGATTACAATAAAATTGTTTGATTGTATTAATATGATTGATTTTGTGACATTGTAGAAGATCAACAATAACATTGGCAGCCAATCAAGTGATGCCATGCTTCTAAGACTGATGCAAGTAACAAAATTTGATATTGAGCATTGCTTTTATGTTTGCACAATATGGGTTGATTTCGTACTGTTAACAATTTATTATCTTGTTATGTGAAAAACTAACTTAGACTATTAACCATTTGGATGTTTTAATATCTTATCGCCCCATGTCACTAATATTTTTCACTCATAATCATCGAAATTGCTGATTTATTATCATGATTATGATGAATGTTTAAAAAAATGTTTATAGACCACACAAACTGAGTGAATATTAATAAATTAAAGAACAATTGTGCTGTGTACATATCTACTTCCTAGATGTATAGTTTTAATATTTTTAACATTAAGATTTAGGCCCTGGTATTTCTTTTTATGCTAACTGCTCAAGATTTTCATTTGTTTAAGTGCAGTCTTTAACAGACAAAAAAGTGCTGTAATAATTATTGTGATGTATACTCATTTTTTATTACATACATGGATCACTGTCATCTTAATACATTTGCCCCATTTTCATTGTATGTCAATGTGTAATTTTGCCAGATATCTTATATTTTTTACTAATTTTGTATTACACCACACATATTCAAAACATTCCTGTTTAAATAAACAAAAAATTTGCTTTTTTTAACTAATTCCAGACTGATAACTGACAGGTATTCAAACTGCACAAGTGTTGCAGGCGCAGTTAGCAAATAATCATAACATATAGGTATATATCTTAATTATCTGATTTGATTATATCAGGGATATACAAGTGAAAAGACCCATAGAATTCCATTGCATCTATAGATTGTCCCATCCATGTATGTGTTACATTTATGTTTGGTAAACAAGCCATATTCAAAATATATGTGGTGTCCAATTACAATAGGTACCTATTTATTTTTTTAACATTAGAACAAAAGGTGGCAGAAATTTGTTAATGTGTATTTGGGCTGGTAGTTCTCTGTTTAGCAAAGGGATGAAATTAAACTATTCTGTATATATTTGTGTAATGAACATTGTATTTTTCAGAATGAAACTAGAACTCGCCAATAAGGAAATAAAGTGAATATTGCAGTTCAGAACTTGGACAGTGGGGAATATGGATGTCCATGGTATTTGATGCTTTCTAAGATTATTTTAATAAATAGTTTCAAATACATATACTTTTATTTCCTAAACTAATTAGATTCTCTTAAAACTAAATAGATAAATTAAGACACAAATCCTCTTTTTAAACTTTATTGTGCATAATGTCAAGGTAAAAATGAAAAACAAGTCTTAATAATAACAAACCGAATATACAGATAAATTACAATAAGTTATAAAGTCTCAGTTTCGTAAATGTGACAATCATGATTATGACGAAAAATTAAAGATTACAGTAAAATTGATAAACTACGATTCTTGAAGAATCCTAACATTCTATAAATCTATGTGAAATAATAACGTCAGTGGATCCTAAAATAGTTGTAAATAAAATATTTTGTCACTATAAAGTGTAATGTTTCACATTTCGGTCGACTAGACTAGGGTGTTCAAAAAAACAACCGAAGTCTAAACTTTGGTTTCAAAAATGTCACAACAGTAGAATTTTTATTAACTATGTATAACTATTAATAGTAATAAATAGGCCATTTATGGCAGTGAATTAGTATTATAATAATTATTGTAATTATTATTTGCCTAAAATTTAGATTAATCTAAGCTCTGGTGAATACATGTAGAAATTAGTTTACATTAAGTTTTTAAAAATGGTTTAGACATTTTGAAATTATTATCTAACCGCTGAAGATAATAATTGTGCAAATGCAAATAAATAAATACAATAAATAACATATTTTATGTTAAAATTAAATTGTTCCCAAAAGACATTCAACAGTTCTTTTTCCTATATAAGGTTTTACCTTACACATATAAATGAGCTGATAAAAAATAATAGTAGTATAATATACCATTGTAGTTGAAGTACATACTAGTAAACTAAAAGTAATAGGCATATACATAGGAAGACGAAACTTGAGCCCATATCGATTAATAAATAAGACATTAAAAGTTACCATATAGTGTTGTGCCATTACAACAATAAAAAGCAAACAAAACAAACAATATGACACTAATAGCTAATTGCAACATCACACAATAAGTCTACATACGTAATTAACTGAGAAGTTACACAAAAATCTCACTAAATTGTACCTGATCTATTCTAAATGTGTAAATAATTTAACGTATTTGATGTAACAATTTATATTAATATTTTCCAACAGCCAAATTTAAGGCAAGTAAACCTGTCGATGAATTTAATATTATACTTATACTAATTAATACAATTAACTTCGTGATTTAGCTGCGTACCTTCTACTGTTTACGCATCTAATTTATCCAAATAGAATGAATCCAAAATATTCTATTTTTTATAGAATACAATTATGTACTGATAAATTGATGAACAGGTTAACTGTTAAAACCTACAGGGCTTTTTGATTGTAGTGCCACAGATTTTCTGTATGAGGCAACCTGAATGCCTCATGGCATGGTAAGTACACGCTCTTGACGTCATTAATGGCGAGGGTTTGTATGTCTTGTGCAGTGAATGGTATATTACCTTATAGGGAAAAATGTATTTTTGGTCAGCTAGTGGGAATACAGTCATTGTAATGCTAAAACAATCATATATCAGCATTTTACCATTTATGGTAACTGTATGGTGATCCCCAGATACAATACATTTGTTAAAATTAACTTCGCTGCCATTTATGGTTTGCAAACTTAAATAGGTATCTATTCCCAATCCAATAGAATTTGTTTTTTTTTATATACTGTTATTCCTTATATATACTTATTGAATCGGTTTTTTTAACGTTAAATGCGTAATTTTTTTTGAAGCTAGGTGTAAAATATTGTGTATTAAAATTTTGTGACGTCTTAAATTTTAGTGGATAATTATTGGATAGAGTTATTTAAGTAGTGCCACTGGATTGGTCGCCTTTAGTGGCATATTATCTTGATAACCACGTTAAGCTATGATCACTTATGGCCTTACGGTAACTCACAGGACAAGAACAATAAACAAAGTAGTGATAATCAATTTAACAAATCCAATATTCTGCTGTATGCATCGGGCTTAGGAAAGAGTTATAATCGGCTGGCGGCTTTAAAATTTCTTAACAACATATTTGTAGTTACATATGATTTTGTAACGCGAAATAATTTATATTTATTTACGTACTAAATTTGGAGGTACTCAGAAATGTGATGTGGCAAAAAACAAATTGTCTTTCAAAAATTAAAAGATTTTAAATCCAAGTATATCTTTCCCAAGCGCGATTTTTATGGCAGCGAATTTTACATCTGTAAAAGGCTGTGGTAGCACAGTTTAGTAACATACAGTTGTCCAACGGCTTTGATATTGACAAAAACTTACGTAAATAGTTATACTAGCTCCCGAGTGCTCATACAAATAGCATTTTGAAATTGACCAATCGGGAGCTTGCCCCCACCCCTCACACTTGCCCCGCGTCACAGAATAAGTAATAGTACTAACGTACAGAACGGCTACTCATTTCAAATACCGCACCCAGCACTTCGTTGTAGACATCACTGACACTTGAACATACGCGTGTACAAACAGCATTTGCCTATGTAGTTAGTAGTAAAATTGCGAGCGTTGTATGGAGTGTCCGGGGTGTGTTCGATAACTATATGGTCCATAGGTAGGCAGTGATAGTAGTCTGTTGGTATTGTATTTAATCAGTAGGCGGATCCATAGCGGCAACGATAGCTTTCATGACAGCTGCTGCGGCCAGCGCCGCGTGCGGCTGCCACTCCTTGCCGCGGGTGCCGTCGCGGTAGTCCGCTATACCTATGATAATACGCCAATTCAAAATCACTGTATTTACTTGAGAAATAATCAATTTTATATAACAAAACTTGCAAAGGTTAGTTACTTATAAGCTTTAACTATTTGTTTATTACTTTTGCATGCTAATGCCTGGTTAAATGCGAGAATCTGTTAAATGTAACACCAAATGTAGACCGCATTTAATGCACTAAAGAACTTTTGTATTTGTAAAACATCCTGTCAAATACCAATAGACCTTTTAACGTAGATATTTATAGGATTATATTTGAACCTGGGACAGGTCAGGTTCAGATATGATGTCTTCGAATTTGTAGATCAATCCGACCTGTGTGGCCTTCGTTAGTCATGGCATGCCTGTACATCCACATCAACACATATTTCTCGAAAGATTTAATGAAGTCATGTGTCTTAAGGTACCTAGAGAAAAAATAATTACACACTTAGCCAAAACATTCGAAAAAGATAACATAAGATCGTTGAAACCTCTGATAGAAACGAAGCAGTCCTTCCTATTCCTGACGACGCTTTCCAGCACGGCATCGAGTTAGTCATAAGCCCTCGCCCGCGCCCGCCACCGCGCAGAGACCCCGTGTACGTGTCTCTAAATGAATTCAAAAATGACAATAGTGCTAAAATACAGACCTCTAATGGAAACGAAGCAGTCCTTCCTGTTCCCGACGACGCTATCCAGCACGGCATCGAGTTCGCAGTCGTAAGCCCGCGCCCGCGCGTGCGCAGCGAAGGCGGCGCGCGCCTCCCCCGCGCCCGCCACCGCGCGCCCCCCCGCCACAGGCGCGCAATGAACGCGAAGAGATCCCGTGTGTGTGTCTCTGAATATATTCAAAACATAAAATAGGACGATATGCGAGAACACACTGGCCGAAAATAATGGGCGATTTTCTGACAGCTAAATTAAAAAAATAAATCAGTAGAAACAAGCTAATTATTAAAAAATTAAAAACACGACTGACAACTCACATAGCCTATGTCACACGGAATGCAAGGAATCTAAAAATACCTCTCACATCAAAATCTGTTCAGCCGCTCAGGACTTATGGTGGAATAAAGAAACTTACATACATACATATTTACATACATGAACTCTCAAAACATAACACTCCTTTTTGGTCAGTAAAAAGTCAACAGATGGAGTTTTAGGAAGCCGAGTCGTAATAATAGCACCTACCTATTGTGCGCTTTTCATTTTCAACCAGAGATAGAAAAAAGTCACCTAACAGTTTGACAGTTGCACAAATCACAATATTGATACTTTTTAGATGTTTTTTTTCTTAGGTTTTTTTTAATGCCATTTTCGTGCATTTTTAATTTTTGTATGGACTCGCCTTTTACTAAGCGTCACCTATGAAGACATCTGGAACTATTTCTTTTAAACTTGGGTCTCGGAAAATCCCCCATTGATTTCGAGTCAACAAAAAGAAAAAAAAATGGAATTCAAAAAAGAGTAACATCATGGTACATTTTTATAAATAGGTATGTAGGCGTCGTCACCTACATATCTATACACCAGATAGAAGAAGCCACAGCTTTTGTAAACGACTTATTCTTTAGCGTCTTTGAATTTCGGAATAAAATCCGTGCACCTTTCATCAAAATACAATGGTGGGTTTATAACAATCATCAATTTAAGAGAGCGACCCTTGTATAAATAAAAATATGAACAATATGTTGTCACCTAAATAAATAATATAGATTGCTCACGTTTGATCTCCCTGTGGCGCGGGGTGAGACACTTCAATGTAGGCACCTTCGCCGATATCCATACACAGCTTGTCTGTGACGCCCTCGGGCGCCTCCCAGCGACCCGGCACGCCTTGTAAGCGCTCCAGCCCTGAAAATATATACTATAGATATATACTTAGGTAAAAATTAAGAATTAACAAAAAATCTGGCCACAAAAGAGTTATATTATCATGTTAAATGGACTTTATAGTTTTTTAATAACTAAAAATACACATAATCAAGTCATGAACAAATAAACCAATTTAAATCTCTTTAATATTGTGTTTTCTATACAGAGCGTGATCTAATTTAAGACCAATATAGTAAACGATTTATGCTTGTAAATCTGAAATAGCTCTTACAACTGGGAAGAATTAATTAGTCAAAAATAAGTCATCAAACAATAGGCACCAGTGTTCTATTCTGAAAGTTAAATCAAATGATGGCTTCAGCCAAATACTGGCCATATAGGTATTACGTCACCACAGAAAAAGTAAAAACTAAAGAGCCATTTATGTATCTTTATTGCTTTATCTAATCTATTCGATCTTAGCGGCGATTTGTTTCCGACTTCCAAATATGATTTCCTGGAAACCTTATTTGGAACCAAGACACTACACCAAAAACAGAAGGTTGTAAAACAATAAATGATCAATATTTTTTTATATAATCGTTAGAATACTGCAGAACAGTGTCGTAACCACTAGACCTTGGTAAAATTTACCACAAGGTATCTTAAAAGGAAAATATGTTCAGTACATTAACCTAGATATGGGCTATGTCGTCATACCTATATTAACATGTAATAGAAATAGATGACGTGAATATAGTATATTCATTCTAGATTTTAATGTATGGAAAATTTGGCAAAATTATTTATCATGCTTTTTTGTATCTGTGTTATGCCTATGAATGAGTACATTAAAAAACACTACCCTCTCCCTCCCCCCGCTTCCGGCGTCACCCCTCCCCTCTTGAAACGTGGACACGTTTTACAAATTTTCTGAATTCTTAGGAAAACTATACAAGTTAGGAAAACTATACAAGTTAGGAAAAAATGATCAAAGGCTACATTATTTATCAATAAACTGCCCACAAATAAGTTCTTACATTTATTTTGATATGAGTCATAGTTTCAAAGCTAAGGTGCGTCAAAGTTGATTGAAAATTTGTAACCAGCGAAAAATCACAATTTAAATAATACCCAAAAAACTTAAACTGGAAAAAGAAAAATAACTTTTTATCACACATATATACCACAGAATCACCAGCTCCACAATCGATACTGAAAATTGTATCATGTTACTACGAAAAAGCGTGTGAAAACATATGTGGATGTGTCAAATCTGAATTGAGTTGCTCCACCATGTGTTTACATTGTCAGGGGGCCTTGGTTGCTTCAGCAAAACTGTAGAAGATAATGATGACGATACTAATTTGTTTCAAATAATAAAATCAATGTAATCTCCTTCCTTGTAAAAAATAATAAACATAATTGTTCCTTGTGTAACAAGTTTTATTTTTGCTAAAGTGCTGATTTTTAGTAAACTTTGACGCACCATATCTTTGAAACTATGACTCATATCAAATAAATGTAAGAACTTATTTGTGGGTAATTTATTGATAAATAATGTAGCCTTTGATCATTTTATCCTAACTTGTATAGTTTTCCTAAGAATTCAGAAAATTTGTAAAACGGGACACGTTACAAGGGGGGAAGGGGTGACGCCGAAAGCGGGGGGGGAGGGTAGTGTTTTTTAATGTACTCATACATAGGCATAACACAGATACAAAAAAGCATGATAAATAATTTTGCCGCGAAAATAATCTAAAATAAATAGACTAATAGGACTTTCCCTCGTAAGATGTGTACCTAGGACTTTGGGTTTAGGTACAATATTTGAATTTAAAGTACCTACTTACATTATTTGGCACTTATTTTTAATAGGAGCTTATTTTTACACTCTTTGAACCCCCGGGGGTTCGCTCCCGGGAGTATTTAAGATAATTATCCCGCGCAATTGTAAAAGTCAATCGAGGTAACGAGCTGAGGATTTATCCACTCATAGGCGAACGGCTAGCAACCTGTCACTATATCTAAATCTCCATTCTATCAATAAGCCCACTTATCAGCTAAGCGGCGCCTTTGAGTCTCACGACTCTTGGCTCTGTCTACCCCGTAAGGGACAAAGACGTGGTTCTGTATAAGATAGTAATCCTAAACTTAACTAATATTATAAATGCGAAAGTGAGTTTGTTTATTTATTTGTTTGTTATCTCTACACTCTTTATTTACTGAAAACTAATCTTACTAAAATTTCGCATACACACAGAAGTACTGATAAGGACATAGGGTACATTTCATCCCGGGAAAAAGCACTGTTTCCGTAGAAAATTCACGCGAGCGAGTCGCGGACAATGGCTAGTTAGAAATAAAGGCGTGATTCTGTATAAGATAATCTTACTAATATTATAAATGCGAAAGTTTGGACGTGAGTCTGTGAGGAAGTTTGTTACTCAATCACACTAAATGTACTGGACGAATTTCGACGAAATTTGGTACACGGGTAGAAAAATACCGGGAATAGCACATAGGGTACTTTTTATCCCGAAATTCGCTTACCATCAGGTGACCCCAGTAGCGGATTTAGGGGGGGGCACGGGGGCACGTGCCCCCCCAGACTGCTTTTTTGTGTACCTACTGTGGAGGGAGATTTCATGACAGTGCATATCAAATTAAGAAATAACAGAAACGTGCCCCCCCATATCAGAAATAACAGATTTTTTTCTGGCCATCTGGTTTATTTCTTGTTTTTTTGCAAATCTGGTCCTGCAGTGGCTTAGTGAGAGATAGTCTTTAGGATTCGTTTCAAGGCGGGCGGCAATTTGTTGCGCCCCCCCCCCCCCCCAAGATGCATAGTCCGCCACGGTCCCTGTGCCCCGCCCCCCCCCAGAAAAAGATCCTGGATCCGCCATTGGGTGACCCGCTAACTCGTTTGCCGCCCTGTTATAAAAAAAAAAATCCCACGGGAGCGAAGCCCCGGGGCGCAGCTAGTAATATTATTAATTAAAAAGATAATATTACCTTCGCTGACGTAATAATCCCAGGGAGCTTGGGTTGTGGCGAGGCGAGTTGCTATGTCTTGTAGAAGGAAGTTTGACGGCTTGTAAGGCTTTATCTCATAGTCCCATCCACCTTTGGCGTTTCGTTCGGCCTTTTCGCAGAATACGTATACGTATCTTGAAAAGAGAAATTAAGTAAATACATGAATCATTTGACATATTTTTAAAAATACATGGTTGGCATCTAGGTGATATTCCCTAAAAAAAATTAAGATAAGTATATGAATTAAGTTCCAATTACGAGTTCATGTTATTTTGGCTAATGGCGTAGCTACAGGAAGGCTAGATAGTGCTGATTACCCATGATCAAAGTCCGAGGACTCCGAGGGAGACTTTCGTAACGGCAAACTTATTTAAAAATGATAGGAGGAATTCCCAACAAGTTTCGAAAAATCTTTATTTTGTAATTCAATTGGATAATTAGTTATATTGACTTAATAAAGTTTGTTGTTTTATAAAAAAATTCCGACTACATTACCATAATATATAAAGATTAAGATTGTGGCATTACTTATCAAGGCATTATTAATTACATCAAAAAGGGAAGTAAGTTATACTTATACGACATTATTTTCTGCACTATTTTCTAAACCATGATTGCAAGGGTATCCTTTCAAAAATTCACAATGCGTGTATCATTCATAGGTATATGCTACATGCAAATACGTCATAAAATTAATAATTAATTAATTATTTTATCACTCAATTGCGCAAATTGGTAATAACTCATTGAGCTTATCGTGTTGTGTACCTACCAGGTAAAATATTATGGTCTCAATCGGTTGAAATAACAGTGATTTAATTAAATAAATTTATCGTTGTAAATTGACTTATGACTTGTGGCTGTATATAATTTAATTATTTTGAAGTAAAGGAAAATAAATAATAGTATTACGCAAAAGAAAAGAATTGCAAAATTTCAAATCAATAAATTATTGTTTTTGCCGACCATCTAGTGTGCTAGATAGTACTCTATATAGCACATGGATTTGGTTTTCATATTCTGTATTTAATCATAAATAAGTACCTATATAAAAATCTACAATAAAATTGTCACAAAAATAATGGCTCTGGCTGGCGCCGGCGCTAAATCGTAAAACAAACAGCAGAATTGAAATCTGCCGTCCGTACATAATATAAACATTATAAAATACGTCAAGGATTATTTTTGCACGTGGTAGAAAACGGAACTAATCTTTTAACTATTAAAATTTCTTATTTAAAACGTAGGTGGCGCCCTCACTCACGTGCAATAAGATCCTTGTCGCACCGTAATAGCACGTGTCGCATGTGTCATGGTCTTAGTAATCCATGAAAAATAATTAACCGGAGACCGCAGACCCTGACGGTTGAGTCTGGTGTGGCCATAGGTCATGACATGAGTGGGCGGTCAATATTTTACTGCAATTACCTGCGTTATAGGTTCGGTAGGCATGACATATTTAGGACGATTACAAATTACAATCGATCGAATATGACATTGAATATGACTTTATGGACCAGTCAGAGGCCTCGTAAATTTACTAATATTTAAGCAATATAACTTTACGAGTCGTAAAGTATTACTTAAATATTATTAAGTTACTCTTTGTTCAAAATAAAAAAAATATTTTTCATTTATTTAGTTCTTGTTTCAATAAAAAACTTGCCACGTGTTTTCAAAGTTTTTTTCTTGAAATAAGAAACTTGCGCCTGCAAGTTTTTACGGAACTCTGAGTGCGCAAGACCGACTCGCACTTGTCCATTTTTAAAATGCACTACTTTTTAAAACTCTCAGTCGAAATCATGAGGAATATCTTATCTATCCTAAATAAATATCCTAATCCCTAAAAAGCCTGGGTGCGCGGCTAGTCCTTACATTTATCCTCATCATCAGCTCTCCACGACCCACTGCTGGGTATAAACCCCATTCTGTCCAGGCCATTCTCTATCCTGGCCCATCGCAATCCAGTTCTTGCCAGCAACATTAATTTATAGATATCGGTAAGTCCTTGCTTTTTGGGGTGCTAAGTGCGGGAAACCTCCTCGTGTGCCCGGTCCCTTGAAAGCTTCAGCTTCTCTTATTTAATTTCTTTGGGATCCGGTGAGAGCGGCGGGCTGACAAGGGATCCGTGGACGGTGCATCCCGGGCGGCAGTCAGCAACTCCCCGCTTGTCGGGGTCTTGGTGGGTGTCGGCCGATGTCCTGCTACCAGTAGACCCAGATTCCTGTCTGGGCTACCTATCCTATCCTGATCCCCTCCTGTACTTTAATCCCTTCCTAAATCCCAGCCTTTTTCCCATCCTATCCCATTTCCCCTATCCTACTGCGGTACTCTGTGGGCAAGTACTGCGGGCCCTTCATCACGACAAAAGGTTGATGGGGGTTTCCTACGTGCCCACCCGCGTGTTTTTACCGTGCGCGGGGACCCGTACGGACGGATGAAGGAGTCCTGGTGGTTGAGCCAAAGGGACTGCGGCAACACACCACTTTGGCCTGGATTTCGGCTCACACGGGCGGTCCCTGTCTAACCAGCAGTGGACCAATCGGTTGCAACGTCCGTCCTTCTGACGACGTCGGTGAGCACTCTGAAGGATCGCGGCCTGCAGTCGATGGCGGTTTCGGTTCGCGTGTTACGCGCTGTTCGTGCGACCGTTGCCGCCGGGGTTGGTCTCGCAGGTTGCCCCGGAGGAGTGCTATACCCCGCTAATAGCCCTGGTGTCTCGCAGACATCCCCATTTTGCGGGCTCCGTGGAGGGTGGGGAGTTAGTGGGGCGAAATTAATATAGAAGGAATTGCAAACATGGCCTCTAAAAATAATTTTGGTTTACATGGCGCATCTGAGAGGAGAGAGGAGAGACAGGACGACCTTTCGTCGAAAGCTGACGCGGAACGGGCCGCCGGAGGAAACTCTGTGATCGTACCGTCCGCCGAGGACAATTTCAGGCCCCTAGGACAACCGAAGGGTGCTGCAACTGAGCGGGGACGACATCGGACGTGGGGACCCCTGGAATACAGGAGGTACCCATGGAAGGTGTACAACCCTGCGAGGACGCAGCAGCCGGCGGAAGTACTGGGTCGGAGTGGCAAACGCAGCGACGCAAAAAGCTGAGCGGCTGTGCGAAGCGGCGCTTGCAGAAGATGAGGAGGGAAGGGGCTGTTGACATTGACATATCAGCAGCCAAACGGAACCGAGAGGTGAGCGACGAGGCCGCCGAGGTGGCTGCTGGGGCAAAGAAGGTGAAGCTCGACAGAGTTGTCGCCTACAACAAGGCCGCAGCATCCATCAGGATGGCCATGGTCCCGGAGGACTTTCCGGCCTCTCAATTCAGTGGTGATGGGTGGTTGGCTTTCGCACCCGTCATGTATGACAAGCTGGAGGCGGCCCCGGATTACCGGGGATCGAAATGAAGGGCGTCGTCGGGGGGCCATGCACATTTCCTGTGATACAGAGGGGGATGTGAAATGGCTTCACGAGGCTATGAACGGCGAAACCGTGGAGGGCAAAAGGTAAGGGTCCTTTATGCTAAGGACCTACCCAAGCCAGTGAAGATGGCGTGGAAAACCCGCAACTACGCCATCTTAGACACTGCACGACTTCTACGGATGACGCAGAAGTTTAACCCGTGCCTGCGGACCAGCGAGTGGAAAGTTGTCGACACGCTGGTTGAGGAGGGGCAGATTCGGCGTATTGTGCTCATGGACCGCGCATCCGCCGACTTCATCAAGTCCGTGGGCTATCGGCTCAAAATTGGGTTGTGCACCGATATCTTCAAGGTGATTGAGGATACCGTGGCACAGCCCGTGGAGGGCCTGGTGGCCCATCTGGGTCTGGTGTGGAAAGGCGGGGGAAGTGAGCGGGATGCGTCGACGCAGCCGCAGCAACAGGCGCGGCCCCCGGGTCGAGAGTCGGGGGGCAGCGGCCGGCGGAAACGCCACCGCTGATCACACCGGCGCAACCGGGGACCTCGTTTGGGGCTAGCGGCTCTGCTGCTGCTCAACGGCCACTGGACCTGCGGAGCAGGAGCTCCGCAACCCAACGAGGACTCGCTCCCCGTCACCGCGGCCAAGCCTGGTGGTTACCAGGCCTCCGGCATCGCTTTCGCCACTGGTGGACGCTGCCGGGCAGCTGGCGTTGTCGCCTGCTACGTCGGAGGGCACGCTGGACCCCGAGATTCTGGTGTCATCGCCGGGCGACTCTGCCGGCATGACGGAGATGGAGGCGTTCTCGGACGCCAGTAGCGGACTGTCGGCTAGCCGCCGACACCACTAAGGCCCAACTATGGCAGTTTTAAGGTGTGTACAAATTAATTTACATCACTGTAAGGCAGCCGTGGCAATCCTAGCACGAGAGTTACGGCTGCAGAAGTATGACATTGCTCTCATACAAGAGCCATACATTAACAACGGCCAAATAAAAGGCTTCGGTAGTTTAACCAGTCGTATTTTTTATAACTGTACTACTAATGACTCGAGAACATGCATATATGTCCGAAAGGGCATAGAAGAAAAAAGATGCCATGCCCTTGAATGTCTTCTGTTACAGGGACCTGACAACTGTCCAGGTCCAACAAGGGGCAGGGCAAGCCGTAGTCATGGCTGCGGCTTACCTGCCGTATGAGAAGAGGGACCCCGTAACGCCGGAACTTGATGCTCTTGTGCGGCATGCAGAGAGTAAAAAGATGGACCTCGTAATTGGGTGTGACGCTAATGCCCACAACTTACTGTGGGGCAGCACGGACACCAACGAAAGAGGAGAGAAGTTGGCTAGCTATTTGGTAAGTTCACCTTTACTAATCCTCAATAAGGGCAACAAACCTACCTTCTTTAATAGCGTTAGGAGGGAGGTTATTGATGTTACACTGGCCTGCAAAAAGGCATTTGGTAAAATAGACAACTGGCATGTGTCGGATGAGGTCACACTATCTGACCACAACTACGTATGCTTTAGGTACAGGTATGACATGCCAAAGTCACTAACTGTTCGTAAAAGAAACCCTAGGCACACAAACTGGGTATCGTATAGAGAATCTCTTAAAGCAGAGTTAGGAGCTCCAGGATCTAAGCTTAACTCAATAGTTGACTTAGAACTGGAAGCTCAGAGAATCGCGGATGGTATTAAAAGAGCGTGGATAGACAACTGTCCTGAACGGAAACCAAGGGTCTTAAAAGAACCATGGTGGACCTCCGAGGTGGCAAAAATGCGACAGGAGACAAGGAAACTCTTTAACGAGGCTAAAGCGAGAAAAGACTTTAGTGACTATCACAAGGCCCTGACCGAATACGGGAAAATGGTGCAAAAAACGAAGGAAGTAGCATGGAAGCGTCAATGCGACACTATCAGTGCACTACCTGAAGGTATGAGATTGGCGAAGGCTACATCCATTACCAAGGCTAACCCACTATCGGCCGTGAAAGACGATGATGGTGTTTTGACGGAAACTGGTGAGGAAACTTTAAGAGTTTTGTTTAAGACTCACTTCCCAGGTTGTGTTGAAACAAGAACTGATCCACAGGATCTAAACAGCCTGGAATCTTGGGAGGTGAAAACGTTCAAAAGAGACTGGGAAGTGGCAAAGAAAGTGGTGGATGACGGAAAATTAAAATGGGCCATGGGGACCTTTCAACCCTTTAAGTCACCAGGGCCCGACGGCATCTACCCAATTTTCTTGCAACAGGGTATCTCCATACTTAGTCCTCATCTATGCAGGCTCTATAGGGCCTGCATAGCATTTGGGTATATACCGGAAGCATGGAGATCGGTGAAAGTGACGTTTATCCCAAAAGCAGGAAAGGCGACATATGATGAGGCCAAGTCATTCAGGGCTATAAGTCTCCAGTCCTTTCTACTGAAATCATTGGAGAAAATGGTGGACAGATTCATTAGAGATGGTCCACTTAGGAAGAATCCACTTCACAAAATGCAATGTGCCTATCAGCCTGGCAAGTCTACTGAGACAGCTCTACATTATGTGGTAAGTCAGGCTGAAAAAGCGCTTGAGAATAAGGAGATCTGTCTGGGGGCTTTTCTCGATATAGAGGGAGCCTTCGACAGAACTACTTTCGAATCTATTAGCAGAGCGGCGACGGAACACGGTGTTCCTAACACCCTTTGTAAATGGATGGAGAACATGCTCAGGAGCAGAATTATAACGTCCGAGCACATGGGGGGTAAGCTGTCAGCGTTGACGACGAAGGGTTGTCCGCAAGGAGGCGTACTATCTCCAATGATGTGGAGTTTAGTAGTGGACTCCCTGATAGTCACCCTAAATAAAGGACCGATTATAACGGTCGGATATGCGGATGATATTGTCATTCTCATAAATGGGAAATTTCCTGACACAGTAAAAGGGATAATGAACAGAGCTCTAAGGGATGTGCAGAATTGGTGTACCTCAAATCACCTCAGCATAAACCCTACAAAAACAACCATTATCCCCTTTACGAGGCTCCGTAAGCTGACGGGTCTGCGCAACCTCAGGATGAATGGTACGGAGCTTGAGCTGTCCAAGGAGGTAAAGTATCTAGGCGTAACACTAGATAAAGAACTTACTTGGAATACACATGTTAGCAACATTATAACAAAGGCCACGAGGGTATTTGGCATGTGTCGGAATACCTACGGTAAAACGTGGGGCCTTAAACCCTATATCATAAGATGGGTATATATAATGATGATAAGACCCATATTGACCTACGGTGCATTAGTTTGGTGGCCGAAAGTCCAACAGGTAACATGTGTTGATGCTCTTAGGAAGCTGCAGCGGATTGCCTGCTGTATGATTTCCGGAGCTTTTACCACAACGCCTACAGCAGCAATGGAGGTTATCCTAGGTCTGCCACCGCTACATTTGCACATCGAAGGCGAGGCCTGTAAAGCACTATACAGACTAGCAACAGCTGGTTTATGGAACAGGCAAGCACCAAGGACAAGGCATCTGCAAATGGAGACGGCGCACGAACTCGAAAGGATGTTGGATATGGGTAGTGATAAAATACTCCCAGTTTACAACTTCAAAAAGAACTATAAAACATATGTCCCCACAAGAGACGAATGGAAGGGCGAATTTCGACCCCCAGAAGGAGACTGCTCGATCTGGTACACGGATGGTTCAAAAACTAACGATGGAACAGGCGCAGGAATCTATGCAAAGGACAGACAACTGTATCAGAGCATGGGACGGTATCCTACAGTCTTCCAAGCGGAAACTTATGCGATTACCGTCTGTGCGAAACTGAATCTAGAGGAGGGCGTAAGAAATCGCACCATCTACATTCTTACTGATAGCCAATCGGTTCTCGCTGCCATCAACTCTGGTAGGATTGGGTCTGGTCTAGTCCTAGACTGTATCAGTTCGCTGAACAAGTTGGGTCAGCACAACAGGCTGAGACTGGTCTGGGTGCCGGGTCATATTGGGGTGGCTGGCAACGAGAAAGCTGACGAGCTTGCAAGGAGAGGATCAAGCAATCCGCTAATCGGAGCTGAGCCTTTTGTAGGACTGTCATATGGTATGGTTACTACGGCAATTAATGCTAATGTTGAAAGTAGACAAAGAGCAGAATGGAGCGTACGGGGTGATGTCATTCACTCCAAGGCAACACTTGGTGCTGGCAACACCAAGTGGTACAAAATGATCTGTAAACTAAACAGAAAACAGACAAGAATCTTAATGGGAGCTCTGACCGGACATTTCGAATGTCGTGGGCACCTGTTCAAGCTAAAACTTGTCGAAAGCCCTCTATGTCGGGTGTGTGCAGAAGTAGAGGAGTCTATGAAGCACATTATGTGTGAGTGTGACTCGCTGGCTAACAAGCGGCTGGCCCTCTTTGGAACTGCGTATCCGGAACTGGAGGACTACAGGCACTTCGCAGCCGGTGATATCCTGAAGCTTATGCAGTCCTTCTTCAGGAATCCCGCTGTGTGTGAGTAAGGCTTGGGGGTAAGTACAAAAGGGTCCAAGACTCGACGTGCTACCGTGAACACGGACCCCGCAGCAAGATAAGATAAGATAAGTCCTTGCTTCCATCAATTGTCACATAGCTACTAAGTATATTCTCACGTGCAATGTCTAGCAAGCACGTGATTAGTAAAGAGCAAAATAAAGAGGCAGACAAGTAAACAGAAACGTGTCATAGAATGGGGAAATACCACAGTAATTAACTAGTACTCAAATCAAAGTGTAGGGGAATGTTAACGTCCTACACTATGATATGATGAATTGATGGTGGGCATTATCACTGATCGTGAATAAAACCGTGGAAATGATCGGAATTGATATAACTGAGTTTATTGGCCGATACTTAAGGACATACCCAATCAGGATTTTCCGAAAACGTACTGTCTTTAAACGTCAACTGTGAACCATAGGTTAGAAGTACTGAAGCAGGAAAAATATCCCGTAAAGAGAAAAATACTAAACTAGAATTATATCGAATCAAATTACAAACAAAATAAATAAGACTAGATAAAAAAAAATAATACATAATCCTGTTTTTTTTCCTTTATCGTCGAAAATCACCGTAATTTAAGCGATAACAGTAGATTTTTTTTAAGAATTAAATAAAGACTACAATTATTTAAATCAATATCGGATTATTTTTTTAAATATATTTAGTATTTTATCACAATTAAAAGAAAACCTCTAAAATAATTACCCTAAGAGCCTGACGAAAACTCTCTAGCAAAAACACAAATTATAGAAAATTCGAAAAGTAACCTTATTGTGTCTGCTTTAAGGCGGTGCTTAAGTACCGCCCCTCACCCCCTTTGATTAGCCTTGGGTCTAGCCCATAGAGCTAGCAAAAATTTTTTTAATTTTATTTAGAGGCACTGACAGCTGAGGAAGCGGGATGACAGATATGGTTTTTACCTATGTTGGTGAAGGACAGGTAATATCTTCTGTGAATCCAATTTTCAGTAGACTTTGACAATCGAAGATTAATGTGGAACTGATATTGTATTGTAAACAAACCTTATAAGTTAATTTATTCCCTTATTATTATAGATAAGCTTTTTAAAGTTTCATCGAGTGAAAAAGGTGTAGTGTTATGATCTGAATTGTGATTCATCTTCTAATAGAAATGCCAATCAATACTCTTTTCACAGGTAAATGTTGTTTACAATAGTTGAATTTCAGTGAGCTTGTTCTGTTGATATACATCGATATGTTCGTCTCAATGATGTATTTTTACACGACTGACCAAAAAAGGAGTGTTATGTTTTCAGGGTTCATGTATGTATGTATGTATGTATGTAAGTTTCTTTATTCCACCATAAGTCCTGAACGGCTTAACAGATTTTGATGTGAGATGTATTTTTAGATTCCTTGCATTCTTCCGAGTGACATAGGCTATATGACGTCAACATAAAAACAAAATGGCGGGTTATATATGCGATAAATAGCAGACCAAAAAAATAAAATTTGATCAATCTTATCGAGTGGGGTATCAAATTGAAGGGCTTTAAAAGGCGATTTCAAAAATGTATATAACTTATATGTTTGTATGTACTTATTGAGCAAAAACTCGTCAGTCGTGTTTTTTATTTTTAATAATTGGCTTGTTCGTGTATTGTATTGTTTTCTTGTAAGAAAATGTATCATCGCATATTAAAAAGAACTATTTAAGAAAATATTGAGTATCGAAATATTAGCATTTTTCGAGGCAATTGCTAGGGTAGGATCAGTACCGGAGTTATAATTATCGATAAAAATTCAAAACAACATTTTCGGTTCAATATATAACTGAAAACTAAACTCCATTTATTCTTACCAGTCCTATCATGTAAGCAATCTTACCATGTCTTTTGATGATTTTACAACAATATAAATTAAAATAGATTTTTTAGGAAATTACTTTCGTGGTTAATAAATTTACTTTAGAATGTTTAGGTTTGAACTAATATTTGATTTATTTTCAACAAAAAGTACTGTGAAGAATGTTTACATGATAGGACTGGTAAGAATAAATGGATTTTAAGTAGTTCGAAACTTAGAAAAGGTTCAATTATCGTCAAGTACATTTTGCAAACAATATTTTTCTTAGCTAAATACATACTTCTCTTCGATTTCAGAATCACCACTGATTAGTCCGATCAACGAGGAGTTTCGTTGTATGGAGACTTCCGAATAATTCCTCTGTCTATGAAACTTAGCACATGGTAAAAATAGGTAAAACTGATTATAGATATACAATAATCTAATAACTTTTATTACGAGAAGTTAGGTATTTTTACCTAAACATGAAAATCGTTTATAGCTCTCTGTGAAAAATTCCTCAGACTGAAATTCTTTCTCTATACGTACCTATGTACTACTTAGAATATGTATATAGAAGAATCTAATATTTTTTCTACTTCCAAGATACCCCAAATTTAACTTTTAACTTTTTGCATTATAACTTCTACTGAAAAATTGCTCTGCTGGTTTTTATTTTTCAATATGCTTTTATATGTTCAAATGCATAGCTTTTCTCAGTTATCTAAAAGTTTTTCATTTTGAAACATATATTTTTTTAATTTTGCTTAATTACGACATGTGAAAAATTACTCCGTCCATTCTTATATATCTATTGGTCATTTGATTATATATTAAAACAGATTTATCAATAATCTAACAAATTTTCGAACGATAATATACTTTTAAGGAATTACTAAACGGCAGACGAAATGCAGTTCGCGGCCTAAAGTTAGCGAAACGTTCTTAATACTACTCTTGTAAGGTTGAAATTGTAACAAAAGTTTAGCGCATGTCCGTAGCGAGTTTTTCATTACCTTATGCCATTGTAACAAGAAAGTAGGTAGGTATATTTCGAAATAAAACTAGTGATGTGCCGTTCCCGGGAACGAAGGAATATTCCCGGAAACGAAGGGAACGTTCCCGGGGAAATATTGGGGAATATTGCAATTAAAATTTATAATTGCGGTTTTTATCACTTTTAATCGTTGCTTCTAATATAAAAAAATAATCTAAATACATATCCTTAGATAATAATTACAACATTTTTTCAAAAATCTTCAATATTCCCTACTTTTCGGGAACGATCCCGGGCATATTTCCAAATTTCCGGGGAATATTCCCGACTTATGTATGGGGAACATTCCCTTGTTTCTGGATTGGGTCTGACAAACGTTTTTTACTTTATATGCCAAAAAAATCTACAAAAAATTACGAGAAAAACGGTGTTTTTACTTTTTTCATATCTTAAAAAATGGCTGATATATTTACGATCAAAGTTCGTATTTCCGACTGTAGGTTTTTAAAAACGCGGGCGGGCGCTCACAAGCCCCTGACGTCATAACCTTGCTTACTCGCCGCTGTGTAGTAAAAATTAAAATTATTAAGTTCTTTGTGGTAAAATGGGAAAAAGATACTGTATTGTGCCTGTATGTTCCAATTCAACAGTCAAAACACCAGATAAACTCTTTTTTTATGTGCCGGAGGACCCGAAAATGAGGAAAAAGTGGATGACAGCCATAAAAAGAGTCGATTCAATAGGGCCTAAAACTAAAGCGCACTGTTGTGAAGACCATTTCGATGTAAGTATTTGTTAATAATAAGTTTATCCTTTACTTTCGATCGTTTAAATGGGTATACACTAGTCTATACCTATGTTAATAGCCCTGACGAAACTTTATTATTAATAGGTACGTAATAAATAAAAGATACAAGTGATTGCATACTGAAAGGCTCCGTAATTTTGATGATTATGAATCATTAGAATATATAAGGTGGACGCAAATTAACTACAAATATTTTCAGGGCTGGCTCCAGGGGGCTAAATAAACGTATTGGAGACACAATTTTAAAAATCGATACGCTAGTTTTTTTTTTGTTTTTTCTAACAAAAAAAAATATTATTAAATGATGACATTTAGTATCATACTATAATTAAATGTGTAGACTTCATTCTTCCGACAGCGACCGACCGGTGGGCGAGGCGGCTTTTGTTTCTGTGTGTCATTTTAATTGTCATTTTACGCAAAGCTGTGTACAGGATGTAATAATGTTACGGTTTTCAAAAAACATAAACGTTAATTTTTCTCGAAAACTAGCGTGTAGAAAATTGAAAAAACCACTGATATACTTTCTAAATAATATCAGTAATTAGCCCTGAAAATATTTGTAGTTAATTTGTGTCCACCTTATATATATATATATATATATATATATATATATATACTATTATTTATAAATTATTTAATATATGTATTATTAAATAGAAACATTAATAAATACGACCCTAGCCGTGTGGTGTCCGGCAGAGAAGAATAGGATCATTCCAAGTGCTCTCACGGATGTCTAACAAGGCGACTAAGAGAATACAAGCTTAACACGTCTGTAATCATACCTCAATGAATCATACACATCTATGTAACCTAGGATTGTTTCTGGTTTAAAACCTTTAGGTTGTAAAGTTCAGTTCGACAGGTCGCTCTGTAAAAAGAAAGATCTGCGGTGGTGTAGCGAGCTTACTCAGAAGCAGCCTATTCAAAGGTTTTGAATTCGTTTTTAAAGTGTTATTTATTCTTGTTTTAGGTGAAAATTACATGAAAAATTATATTAAATATAAACTAGTTGGAGGAAAACTTAAACTCAATTAATACTGTACTTATATTAATAAATTTCAAACAAAATGAAACAAGACGCGAGTAATTTAGTAGGGTCATCGAACCATACTGATAGCCGCCTGCCGGCGACTGTATGCGATCGCGGCGCGGTGAACAAGGGTGTGACGTCATCGCGTTAGCGCCCCGTAATTTCGGAAATTAAAAAAGGGCCTAAACTTCTCGTAGTTATAACTTCGGAAATACTGGATGTATTGAAGTGAAATAAAAACTATTGTAATGTACATGATCTACGCTCCAATTTTAGGTATATTTCATAGTAATATTTTGACCCTTTTGTGTTCTCCGCTTTTACCTGTGACTTCGCCCGCGTGAGTTTCGCTTAGATAAATAGTAGATTGTTAAGTTGGTCCCACACTGCGAATATTAACCTGTAACGTAACATTTGAAGATTCGATTGTGCGTATTAACCATGTAGGTATTAACATTACAATATGCTTGTCACACTGACGAACATTCTCCGATTCGATTTTTATTTTGCCATTTTTGGAGGTTTTGATTTCAAAAGGTCCACATTCGCAAAATGTCATTTTTGCACAAAGTTACTTGCGCAAAAGGCGCACTTTCACAAAATGTCACTTTCGCAAAAGGTCACATTCGCAAAACTTCACTTTCGAAAATGGTCACTTTTGAAAAAGATCACTTTCGCAAAAGGTCATTGCTTATGTTTATGTCGTAAAAGGTCACTTTCGCATAAGGTAACTTTTGTAAACGTGTTGTGATAGTTATCTTATGTAGAAGTGACCTTTTGCAACAGAAACATGAATCTAAAATTTCATTTTCACTTTCACTTTCAAAATGACAAAGTTTCATACTAAGTTCCATCCCCTGCTTATTGTTATTAGGTGTGTTAGCGATTCTGAGAAAGATGCATTCTGTGAAAGAGACATTATAGGACTAGAGAACATTTTGCGAAAGAGACATTTTGCGCCTGGGCCTATTTTATAAATACAATAAATAAGTGCATATTTATTTTTTATTAACAGGTAATTCAAAAAGTCACTTTGCAAAAAGACATCTTCGCAAAAGATCATTTTCACAAAATGTCACTTTCGCATGGTAACTTTCGCAAACGGTCACTTTTGCTAAATGTTACTTTTGCTAATGGTCAATTTCGTATAAAGTAACTTTTGCGAAAGGTCACATTCGCAGTTCGCACAAAACGTCACTTTCGCAAAAGATCACTTTCGCAAAAGAAAACTTTCGCAAAAGGTCACATTTACAAAAGGTCTCTTTCGCAAAATGTTATTGATGCAAGTGTCACTTTTGTAAATACAATTGAGGCAAACGTCCAGTCTCGTACAAGTCGGTACAAAGTACACGGTATACGCAAACACACACAACTGCTTCGTTTTCTAGTCGGTTCGCGCCTGCGCGGCCGGTCTGGGGCACCGCGCTTTTCTGCGCGAGCGCCCCGCACCCCTCTGCACTCCCGCGCGCCCGTACTGCTAAGCGGCACGGTGAATACTCGGCATTAACAAATTGATATTTTAAAAACTTGCTATTTAGTTGAATTTTAATTAGATTATTGAAAAATCTATTATAATAGAGCGACCCCTAACTAAGAAACGTAATTAATTTGCCTGAGCAATTATTCACACAACGTAATTACGGAAAAATAATAATTATAATACTGTAAAGAAAAATCTTTAAGATAACTTATTAAAGCTATTTATTTATGTAAATAAAAGCGTATTAAAAAATAAAAACTAGCAGAGCAATTTTTCAGTAGAAGTTATAGAGCAAAATGTTAAAAGTTAAATTTTGGGTATCTTTGAAATCGAAAAAAAATTAGATACTTTTATAAACATATTCTAAGTAGTACATAGGTACGTATACAGAAAGAATTTCAGTCTGAGGAATTTTTCACAGAGAGCTATAAACGATTTTCATGTTTAGGTAAAAATACCTAACTTCTCGTAATAAAAATTATTAGATTATTATATATCTATAATCTGTATTACCTATTTTCACCATGTGCCAAGTTTCATAGGCGGGAGAATTATTCGGGTTACAAAAGCTTCGTTGATCGGACTATGATCGGCAGCGACGCCACACTTGGCTTAAAATAATTAAAAATGCAACTTGGATAATGCAACCAAATTAAGGATCTCGTATATGTAGTCGACACTTCGACAACAACGACTTTTACATTGCTGGTGGCAAGATACGATTAAGAAAATCCGCTATACCAACTAAGTTTGTAACTAACTTTCATGCCCTAATTTAAAGGGTGGGAGTGATTTACTACTATTATATGCTGAGAATTTTGCTTATCTGGTTTATTACAAACCCTAGTTATGAGGGTTCAAAAAAATTACGAAGCGCTTCGAGAAAAGGCAGATAGTGCTCTTGCGCTTCATTTGGCTTCTCTTGGATGACTTTTATTTCGACTATTTGGCTTGTCTTGGATGACTTTGATTTTGACTTTTGCTCTTCGAAAACATTGCAATTTTAAAAGAGCAGTTCGTTGAGACTATATTATGCAATTACCATTACTGATGACTGATATGACCTATTACTGTGCCCACGACTTCGTCTGCCCATTAATTATTATTGTTAATACGAGTATTAATATCATCAAGACGTATGGAAAAAAAGGAATGGTTTTCTATTTTTTTCCATATCTCTCATGAATAGTCACAGACTGGTTACAGTTTTTTTATATGTATAGACCATATGTATGTACATATAGATATAAAAATAAATATTTAATTTTGATTAAATCCAATCTTTATTTTTATTACAAACCTCATTGTGTAGAAAATAATCAAAATTATACGTCATAGGATATATTACCGTAAATGTTGCGATTTTTCGCATAATTTGTTTTTCAGACAGGAATCAAATCCTATGGGGTTGTGGAATGTACGTTACCGGTAGGTTTCTATACTTCCCAACAGCAAAGCAGCAGTCGAAGTGGAGTGCAGCAAGAACAGCAGTGATGTGAAGCAGAGGTAAGCAGCAGAGATGAAGAAAAGATGATGATGATGAAGATGAAGGCGGCACGAAGTGAAAGAAGATAGAAGATGATAGAATTTATTGCACTAGCAAATTTACATGTACTATATTAATTGCACGGCACTAAAAGTCACAGAAATAGATATTAGGTAGCACACAAAGATCGTTCGAGAAGAACGCGTAGGCAATTCGCGGAGCGCGCGATACGTGTGTAGTGTCACAGTGGTTTCGGGCGACTGGCGGCGCGCAGCAGCGGCTGTCGTCATGGGCGCGGTGTCCACGCAATCAGCGCGTGATCATGTTGAGGCTTGCCGCAATGTACATAAGCGGAGCGATTTCGGGTGGCGATCGACTCGCCACATCTCTCCCCGGCCAGACCGTGACTACGGTCGATAAAAGTCTGGTAGCCTTACTCTTCTACCGCTGCGTGTTTTCCTTTCTTCTTCCTTACGTCCCTCATCTGAAGTTATGTTAGAAGCAGGAACATGTACCTCTCGGAATAGATATGCGGGTTTCAGTCTGTCGATGGTCACGTTGTTGGGTTTCCCTTTAATGTCGATCGTGAAATACTTCTCCTTCTTCTCCAAGACTTTAAAGGGGCCAGCATAGGGTGGTTCGAGTGATGCACGAACATGGTCTTGACGAAGGAAGACATGAGATGAGGAATGTAGATCTCGAGGTATGTAGAATGGGGCTGAACTATGCCAAGTTGTAGGTTTTGGGGATAGCTTAGCCATAAAGGCTCGAAGTCGTGTGACATACTGAGTAATGTCAGAAGTAGTGTAGTCGAGGTTGGGAGAAAGAAACTGACCAGGCAGTTGAAGGGGTTCGCCGTATACGAGTTCGGCGGGGCTGGCTTGCAGGTCTTCTTTCCAGGAACTTCGTATCCCGAGGAGCACTAGTGGAAGAGATTCGGTCCACTGAGAAGAGTCATGGCACATTAAGGCTGCCTTGAGCTGACGATGCAGACGTTCGATGATGCCGTTCGCAGCTGGGTGGTATGCTGTAGTTCGCAGGTGACGCGCGCCGATCAAGGTGGTGAGAGCGTTGAAAAGGTGGCTCTCAAACTGACGACCACGGTCAGTGGTGACGCGCTGCGGACAACCGAAGCGGGCTATCCAGCCGGACACGAGGGCAGCTGCGCAGGTCTCTGCTGTGATGTCTTGCAGAGGAATCACCTCAGGCCATCGAGTGAATCTATCGATGACAGTGAGGCAGTATCTGTAACCGCAAGACAGAGTTAAGGGGCCCACGAGGTCTAGGTGGATATGGGAAAACCTCGCGGAAGGGGTTAGGAACGAGGAAAGAGGAGAGTGAGTGTGACGGGTGATTTTGCTCTTTTGACAATTTAAACATTGCCTTGACCACTCTCTACAGTCTTTCCGTATCCCTGGCCACACAAATTTTTGCGCGACCAGTCGGACAGTAGCTGAGCTTCCGGGGTGACTCCAGTTGTGCACCATGTTGAAAGCTTGCTTCCTGAACCTTGGAGTGATGTATGGTCGAGGTGGTTGCACGGATGTGTCGCAGAAAATTGGTGAGTCACAATTCCCGGTTCTAATCTTTTTCAGGTTCAGCGAGGATCCATGACGCAGTAGGTCTTGCAGCTCAGAATCGTCTTCCTGGGATCGTGCAAGATCTTCGTAATCGATGGCTATGCTAATCTCGTCCAAGCGTGAGAGTGCATCGGCAACGACGTTTTCTGGTCCAGGTATGTAGCGTAAGTCGGTAGTAAATTGGCTAATGTAGTCGAGATACCTGAACTGACGAGGTGAGCATTGATCCCTGTTCGTTGCAAACGCAAAGGTAAGTGGCTTATGATCCGTAAATACTGCAAATGTCCTCGCCTCGACCATATGACGAAAATACTTTATAGCTTCATATACAGCCAGTAGCTCGCGATCGTAGGGACTGTATTTTCTCTGCGAAGATGTCAGCTTGTGCGAGAAAAACGCCAAAGGTTGCCACTCCTTGTCCTTCCGTTGCTGTAAAACCGCTCCAACGGCTAAGTCTGACGCGTCCGTCATTATAGCAAGCTCAGCAGAAGGGTCTGGGTGAGCAAGTAAGGTGGCATTTGACAGGGAAACCTTACAGTCCTCAAAAGCTTTGAGAAGTTCCGGCGTCATGTTGACTGGGTGCGAACCCTTCACCTTCGGACCCGACAAGATTGCATGCAGTGGTGCTTGAAGTTGAGCAGCGTTGCGAACGAAGCGACGGTAAAAGTTCAGCATGCCCAAAAATCGTCGAAGCTCTTTTACAGTCTTAGGTACCTTATACTCCTGAATGGCTTGAACTTTGCTCGCGAGGGGTTTCGTGCCAGCAGCTGAGACAGAGTATCCCAGGAAAGTGACCTCTTCCTGTCCAAGATGGCATTTAGAAGTGTTGACCAAGATGCCGTACTGCTTCAGTCGTTCGAATAATAGACGTAGGTGGGTGCGGTGCTGCTCAGCGGAGGAGGAGAATATCAAAATGTCGTCCACGTAGCCATAACAGAAGTCAAGGCCTAAAATGACTTCATCCAAGAATCGCTGGAATGTCTGAGCAGCATTCCGCAGACCAAAGGTCATGAAGGGGAATTCAAAGAGACCAAAAGGGGTTGTGATCGCTGTTTTCGGGATATCAGCAGGGTTTACGGCGATCTGGTGGTAGGCCTTCACTAAGTCCACGGTGGAGAAGACGGTACAGCCAGAAAGTTGATGGGAGAAGTCGTGGATATGACGTATGGGGTAACGATCGGGTATGGTGCGAGCGTTCAGAGCTCGATAGTCCCCACACGGTCTCCATCCGTCGTCCTTCTTGCGAACCATGTGCAGCGCTGAAGACCAAGGGCTCTCAGAACGACGAGCGATGCCACTGTTGAGCATGTCTTCGAACTCCTTCTTGGCAACTTGTAATCGAGCTGGATCAAGACGTCGAGGCTTACATGACACTGGAGGTCCTGATGTAGTCCGTATGAAGTGCAGTGTGTTGTGCTTAGGAGGAGAATGCACTCCAGCTGGCCGTGTTATCTCCGGGAACTCTCTCAGGATGTGGTGAAATTCGGATTCACCTGAGACGGCTTTAACAGAAGCAATGTCGTCACTACCTGCCATCTCCGAAATTGCAGCAACGTGAAGCGTCGTAGTACCATCAATTAACCGCTGGTTCCTGCAGTCAACCACCAGATTGTAATGGCAGAGAAGGTCCACGCCAATAATGGGTTTCGTCACGTCAGCTATGGTGAAGTTCCAAGTGAAGACACGCCTAAGACCAAGATTGAGATGCAGCTGTGCGGGACCGTAGGTATGAATAATACTGCCATTCGCCGCGATGAGGTCATATTTGGACTGAGTGCAGGGCGTCTTGACTGCAGACCGTGGGAAGACACTCAAGTCGGAACCAGTATCTACCAGGAATTGCATCTTCGTAACACGGTCGGTGACAAAAAGACGGCCTGTAGTTGGTGGTGATGGGCAGTCATAGGCCGCTACTTCCGACTGCCCTGGGAGTTTTCCGCCGAGAAGCTGCACGGACTCTTGCATTTCTTCGCTTTTGCTCCATAGGTGAAATGGTAGAAGCAATGCGGGTGGTCAGGTGGTGGTTGTTTAGGCCTAGAACGACTACGAGAGCGATTGTACCTGCGAGTATTTGAGCGTGAGCGGCCGTTATTCTCCAGGTGTGAGGTGAGACTAGCTACTTGCCTTGTTAGTTCAAAAACTTGCTTAGCTAAGTCTTCATATGACGACGCTGGTGCTGCAGTAGACGTGCTAGCCACTTGAGGGGTTGAGGGAGCAATCTCGTACACTTTGTCTGCTAATTCTGCTAACTTTTCTAGTGGAAGGTCACTCTGTGAAGCAATTACAGTTTGAATAGACTGCGGCAACCGATTAGACCACAGCGTAGACAGAAAATCCCTTGGAACTGATGGGCCTGCCAGACCTTCTAGATAACGCAGGAACTGTGACGGCTTCCTATCGCCCAGCTCTTCGTGCATTATTAATTGTTTAATGCGTTTCTCTTTCGATGCAGATAATCGCTTGATGAGCTCTGTTTTAAGTTTGACATATTTGTCTGTCTCGGGTGGGTTAGTAATCACATCCTTAACTTCAGCGGCATATTGGTGATCTAACTGTGCTACTAAATAACAGAACTTGGTCTCATCTGTAGTTATTCTGGACAGAACAAATTGGCTTTCCACCTGAGCGAACCAAAGGGCAGGTTCCTCTGGCCAAAATGGAGGTACTCGAACACCTACTCGTAACACTTCGTCGACTTTTACCACATTTTCTGTCCCAGGCATGATAAAAATAAAAAATCGCTCACCGCTTATGAACAGGACCACACCCTCTTTTTACTAACTGCAAGTGGGTAATATAATTCTATCTAGAATTTTTATTAATGCACTATAATTCTTCGTACTGCAATTCGTAGGATCTTCTAGCTGTAGAATAATCCAGAAGGCGCGAAGACAGAAGTTTCTTCTTTGTTCAAAGTCGAGGGTCACCAGTGTGGAATGTACGTTACCGGTAGGTTTCTATACTTCCCAACAGCAAAGCAGCAGTCGAAGTGGAGTGCAGCAAGAACAGCAGTGATGTGAAGCAGAGGTAAGCAGCAGAGATGAAGAAAAGATGATGATGATGAAGATGAAGGCGGCACGAAGTGAAAGAAGATAGAAGATGATAGAATTTATTGCACTAGCAAATTTACATGTACTATATTAATTGCACGGCACTAAAAGTCACAGAAATAGATATTAGGTAGCACACAAAGATCGTTCGAGAAGAACGCGTAGGCAATTCGCGGAGCGCGCGATACGTGTGTAGTGTCACAGTGGTTTCGGGCGACTGGCGGCGCGCAGCAGCGGCTGTCGTCATGGGCGCGGTGTCCACGCAATCAGCGCGTGATCATGTTGAGGCTTGCCGCAATGTACATAAGCGGAGCGATTTCGGGTGGCGATCGACTCGCCACAGGGTATCTACTTCCCATTGACTAAAATTGTGAAATTTGGCAACAAAGGTACTACTGGCACTACCCAAGCCTCTTCACTATTGGCATGTAGAGGCACCGGGGTGTTTTTAGTGGGTCCAAGTCCCACACTATTGAGATGTGAAGCGGTATGCGAAGGCATTTTCACCTCGATAAAAAAAAAGGTTTTTGTTTATGTAGTATCGATACAAAATGTCGATGCTTAGTTGTAAGGTCACATCACTTTCATACACTGTCATTAAATTTGGAAAACGTTTTTCGGCTTCATTTGACAACCAAGCTTATCAGTCTATTAAAGAATGTTTTTTTTTTTTTCTATGTCTATGGTCTAGCCTTAATGAAAGGACAAACATTTATTAATTTATTAATCAAATCGATGCTAATATGTATATTAATTATGCAAAGGTTTGTAGTTTTGGGATTCGCTTTGATAGATTTAATCTAATCAAGTAGTTGTGAACCTGTATAAGTTTTAGCAGAAATGACCTATTTATAACGACAGAAGAAAGTAGACACAATAAGGTTACTTACCTTATTGTGTCTACTTTAAGGCGGAGCTTACGTACCGCCCCTCACCCCCTCTAATTAGCCTTGGGTAGCGCCTTAATGACTAACTTATTTCTAATAAAATGGATTGCGCGTGTGACGACAAAACTACGTCGGGCGTCGGCGTTCTCCTGACCTGAATGAAAATTGTGGGATTGCTCGTACAAAGGATATACGAACTAAAGGATAAATAAGTTACTTATTAACTCTCGTGACGATTGTGACTCATTGCAATATGCATTATGCATTTTACAATCTAAGATTAAAATCTAAAATATAAGTATTTTCTGAGAAAACCTAGCAAAGGATACTAAACTAGGTATTACAAATCCTGTTTGTTGGTATAACGTATTGACAAATTCTTTGTCAATACGTTATACCAACCATAATTCGTCAAAACAAGAACATAATTTGATACTAAGAAGGTCAGACTATGTGCCAAATTCTAAACTCATACAAAACACTAATCTATTAAATCTGGCTGTTTATGTTATGTCAATATAATATCGATCATTATTTATTTTGTTACTCAAGGAAGGTTATTTTATCTACATTGTTACTAGCCCAAAATAAACGGAGAACGGACGAACACCTGTTGCCATGCACAAACATTCCTAAGAAGATTCCATACTGACATGAGAAATTCCAAACGATATGCTAATATATTGTACACACACCATAAAGCTGCCTGCCGACTTTGAATCAGAGTGAACTAATGAATTTGAAGGTTAAATGGGTGAAGTCCGTGTCGTGACATAAGCAAGTGAAGGTCGCTTGTCCTAAATTACGAATACAAAATATTTTAAATACGATACCGTATGCCATAGATATGCTTCAAAAATCAATCGGAAACTATGGCCAAATCTAGTTAAATTCTAATCTACAGTACACTAATTAATAGTGTATAATAGTTATACAATCCATATTGCCTAAGTGTAACAAAATGATACATCCTTATCTATTGAAGGCAAAATACTTAACATTTTTTCTAGATGTTGTCATCTAATCTAAACAACGAACATTTTCTTTCGCGGATCTTTGGTCTCACTAAATGTCGCATTTCTGACGTATAAAATTGGCTACGCCAATTAGATATAGATATTTGACTGGATCCAAAGTACTCCATACGATATGATGTTTAAAATGTGACAAATTTAGTTATTTTTCAGGGCTATTGCAGTAGAAACATACTTATCGGGCAAGTCCGGCGCAGGAGTGGAGACGACGACATCGCCGAGTCGCACGTGTCTCGAGTAGTCGGTGTAGTGAGGCACGCCGCCGCCTACGCCCACCAGAAACACGTACTCCACCTGAGCAAATAGATGAAACAGTTAACCGATTCTGACCTTAGATATTATACGCGTTGGTTTTATTGACCTGCTTGGTACCTGGAATAAATGTCATTTTTATGTATCCATGCTAAAGCCGATTCAAGGAGGGTGCAGGAGAAATTTAATAGTGACGAATTTGTGCACTGAGAATATTTAGCAGAAAATGTTCTGTATTTTTAAATAATAATAATTAAATGAAGTCAAGTATTCAAATAGATATACATATGTAAATAAATCCTTAAAGATTATAGGTTCAACATTTCTTTTTATGCTGCAATAATACCCGTAATTATGACGGAATTGAGCTCAATCAGTTCTCTACATGTCATAACAATTGGAGTCAATTCCGCAATCCGGTTATAATATTGGTTACGACTTATAATACTAATTGACACATGTGGCTTCGTCTGATCCAGGTATTTTTAACTCTCAATAGGGTTATTGGTCGGTTGGCAAGTGTTATTTATAAATCAAATCGAACATACCAGTTGGCTCAGTCATTGCTATTTCATTTTGCTATTACAAACACTTGCAATCGAGATATTATTTTCAGCCTATTCTTGTATAAGTTCATAAATAAAACTGAAGCAATCAATATATATAAAATGCTTATGTTATGCTCCTTATTTGTAGAACAAGTGAATGAATTCGTATATCTAGGTTGTATGTTCACAAGAGACGGCAAGCACGAGGATGACATTGAAAGAAGAGTGGCTGCTGGAAACCGAGTGAATGGGGCATTACATTTCTTTATGAACAGCAGAAAAGTGTCCAAGAATGCTCGTCGGGCTGTTCATCAGGGAGTGTTAATGCCTACTCTTATGTATGGAAGTGAAAGTTGGGTATGGCAGAAACATAATGAAAGTAGAGTGAATGCGGTTGAAATGAGAGCATTAAGAAGCATGTGTGGTGTAAGTTTGAAAGATCGAATTAGAAATATTGATGTCAGAGAAATGTGTGGAATGAAAGAGGATGTAGTGACCAAAATTGAAAAAGGAATGTTAAGATGGTTTGGGCATGTTGAGAGGATGGATGAAAAGAGATTGACGAAAGGTATTTATAAAGCAGAGGTGAATGGAAGAGTTGGTCAGGGTCGACCTCGTAGAACGCACTCCGACCAGATTGCGGACCTCCTTAAAAAGGGAGATATTAGGAGCACCCATAACCGGAGAGCATGTATGAAGAGAGTGATGAGTGTAGAGGAAGCAAGAGAGATCTGTAAAGATCGTAGCAAGTGGAAATCGCTAGACTCTGCCTACCCCCACGGGAAAAAGGAGTGATAATATGTATGTATGTATGTATAAAATGCTTCAGTTACTGACTGAGTAACTGACAGACAACGCATAGCCAACACTACTGGGCGTAGGAAAGTGAAATGGCAAGTAGAGCACTAAGAGAGTATTTCCCGAAATTCCCGCAGAAACATAGCCCTGGGCGCATGCTAGTAAGTTATAATTTCAAAACTATTTAAAAGAAATTGAATGATAATATACTGAATAATCATCAATCTGTACACAGCTGAAGAAAATTTTGATTAAATACTTGAGGCCTATACGTAAAAAGAACCCTACTTTGTCGTGCTACTACCGTATTTGATGATATTTGGTAAAATGGTATGGTATTGCTTGGAATGAGCCAAAGTGTACTATTACCTAAAACTTCCTACTTCCTGTGGAAGCGTGGGCGCACCTAGTCAATCAGAAGATGCTTACCTTTTAGAAGATGCCGAGTAATCTGGTGGTGGCCTAGACTATTGAATTGTACCCTAGTATAGACCAAGCCTATGATTCGCAAATCGTGACACGTCGGTGCATCGCGTGGTGCATCTTTTGACAGTTAAATTCGATAGTCATGAGACATGTAAACTTTTCAATCATTAATCATGCTGTTTTTTTTAAGTATTTAATTTCGATTATAATAAAATAGAAGATGAATAAAATATTTGAGGCCTGTTTGCAATTTTATTTTGTGTTATGAACTTTATACATTACTTTAAACTATTTACATGTAACAAATGAACTCCATAATTAAACGAATATATTGATAATATATATATATATATATAATGATATATTTATGTGCGAGTGTCGGCTGTGCCAATCACTAATACATCTATCTTGTCATTTGTTTCCATCTTGTTTATGAATTTTCTGCTCGCGCAGAAAACAATAGGATTTGGCTTAAACAATTACTCTAGTAGTAAAGGAATAAATTCGAAACTCAATGGGTGGTGGTGATGCCAGCTGCTGTCTTCGCCTCCCGCATCCTGCCCACGGTAGGCAGTTTGGTGGTGTCCACTCTGTGTGCGCCAATTGTACCCAAAGTGTACTTTTATCTAAAATTTCCTGTAGGAGCGTGGGCGCACCTAGTCATTCAGTAGACGCTTACCTTTTGGAAGATGCCGAGTAATCTGGTGGTGGTGTTGCCAGCTGCTGTCATCGCCTCCCGCGTCCTGCCCACGGAAGGCAGTTTGGTGGTGACCACTCTGTGTGCGCCAATTGTACCCAAAGTGTACACGTTGGACTCACCTGTTAAAAATACAAGCTTATGGCTTATATAAAGTATGGCTTGTCAAGAAAGTCATGAAATGGAATTTAAAAATAAAATCACTTAACTATTAAAAAAAAAGACGTATTGTGTCATTTCGTAATAACGGTTTATCGTTGCTCGAGTTGTTTACTAATTAATTTTAACAAGATTTCAATTTTATAAAGATACGACTTTCTTGACAAGCCGTACGCATTTATGCTAGATGAAGATGTAGGATTCAGAGAACTATACTAATATTAAAGTATGTTTGTTTGTTGCATAACTTTATTGTACTAAGAAAAATACACGACATGCAAACATAAACATATAAAGGAAAGAAAACAATTATGATTTGAAGAATTTCTAAGAAATTAATGGAGAGTTTTGTCAGTTTTGCTGCTGATGTGATTAACTAGAGTGTAAGTTTCATCACGATGTTTTCTTCAATCAAAATTCTCCAGTTATAGTGCAAAAATAATAAAGATATTTCCAACGCAAACACATTAACTAAGTGACTGGTCGTTGTGTGAAACAATTGAACACTTATCATTACATAATTACAAAAATCATTAACTAATACATAAATTAACGTACTGTGCACCGCACCTGCCACCAGATTGTATTTTGCGTGTGGCAAAGGCGTCCCCTAGATTTTTTTGAGCTGCGTATTTTAATATTAGTGCTATAGAAACAGTTCTTGTTACTAGTGCATAGAAAAGCATTAGGTACTATTGAAACACCATTGAGACACGACTATGACTTAACGTTAGCAGAATCATTCCATGCTGGTCTAGGAGCGAAGAAAATGCATATAATGTGCTAGCTGCTTCTTTTCCCGCTCAGATTGTAAATGTCAATCATGAAAACGGGTTTTAAACTGCGGTTTCCTGTTATAGGCGATGGGCTAGCAACCTGTCACTATATCTGAATCTCCATTCTACCAATAAGTCTACTATTCAGGTAAGCGTAGCAGTCTCAAGACTCTTAGCTCTGTCAACCCCGTAAGGGATAAAGACGTGATACTATTACTGTTAGCAGAATCGACATCCTGGAAGCTGTCTGTAGCCAGCACAGGCCGCAGCATTCATGTTAGTACAGATTTACGAGCAGTAAGTATAGAACCGGGACCCGTAAGTAATACTAGTAGTTCGCCGCGAACTTAGACCTCGCGATTATTATTTTAAAAATATGAGAACGTAAATTTGCTGAACCAATTTGAATTTTCAGTAAAATACAGTCAAAGTCTCAGTAAAATAATTAAAACAAAAATGTAACGCGCAACGCATTACATTATTCAGTTATTGCGCGGTTGAGGAGAACAGATTTTCCAACCTTCTTTCTTCATCTATTCTGAGCTGCAACAACTTTTTTTTATTTTTTTCAAGCAGATATAATCAAAACCTTTATCAAATACTAGCTGTCGCCCGCGGCTTCGCCCGCGTGAATTTCGCTTAGATGAAAAATCTCTCTTGGAGCTTTTCATCAAATGTTCCAGATCTTCAATTTTTATACGTCAGCAGAAAATGCTCATCAGGTTGAACGACTTTTAATAAGGCGCCATTTCCATATATGTTATGGTGTAGCTGGTCTCTTGCAGTTCTTCATCAGATGTTCCAGATCTTCAATTTTTATACGTCATCAGAAAAGGCTCATCAGGTTGAACGACTTTTGTTAAGGAACCATTTCCATAATTCTTATAGTTTAGCTGTTCTGTTAAGGTTCTTCATCAGGTGTACCAGTTTTCAAAATAAATTAAAGCCTAAATGTTGCCTAGGCTTAATAGCTATACAACAAAAAAAGTTTCATTCAAATCGGTTCAGTACTTTCGGAGATTAGCGTGATCATACATACAGACAGACAGACAAGAAATTCCAAAAAATTTTTTTTGCTTTCTATTATTCATTTTAAGTGTCCCTCTATCCATTTCAGTCAAAAATACTAAATGTACAGACAAAATATTTTTACTGTTTTATTATATGTATAGATAATATCTGTAAACCGTTTTGATCTCGAAAGAGCTACGTATGTACATCCGGCTGCCAACTCTTTTACGCCAATGTCCACGACTACTTTATCCAAAGTAAGTGATTTATAATCGAGTATACATCCCCGAACTTCATCTAAGGAGAATATAACTGTTTTTGAAAACATTACAGTAATTTTTCGTCACGTTTCAGGTTTCAGCTCAATATCACAGAAACTGTTTCAACAATTTTGATATCCTAATCCTAACTAATATGTATTATAAATGTGAAAGTGAGTTTGTTTGTTTGTTCGTTTATTTGTTTGTTTGTTACCTCTTCACGCTTTATCTACTGAACCAATCTTCCTGAAATTTCGCATACACATAGTTAGAAGTACCTACGGAGAAAGACATAGGATACCTTTCATCCCGGGAAAAGGCATAGTTCCCGTGGAAAATTTAAGCGGGCAAAACCGCGGGCGAAAGCTAGTTCAATATAAATGAGAAATACATACAGCAATACTCATCTCATAAAATGTTAAGTTTCATCCAAATCTCATTACCGGTTACAAAATTATAGAGAAATATTTATTTTCATTAAAATTATACGTATAACGGCTAAATGAATCTACAACTACTTATTATTATAAATGCGAAAGTGAGTTTGTTTGTTTGTTACCTCTTCATCACGCTTTATCTACTGAACCAATCTTCTATAGTGGATCGTATTTTAGGTCCAGCGGTCTCAGGTTTTCTATGTGGCCCACCGTAGGTACCTTTCATCCCGGGAAAAAGCACTGTTCCCGTGGGAAATTCACGCAGGCGAAGCCGCGGGCAAAATACTTGCTACACGCATTCCACGAAATTAATTTCACGTTTTGATAAGTTTGGAACATAAATACATGTACAAAAATGTCACTAGATGTCGCTGATATGAAAATGAACGATTCATGTTTTAACTTAATATCTCTATAATAAAAGATGCGCAAAGAACTTAAAAATTCTAGGAATACTTGCTACACGCATTCCTAATATCAACGAAATTAATTCAACGTTTTGATAATTATCACGGAACATGTACAAAAATGTCACTAGATGTCGCTGATACGAAAATGAACGATTCATGTTTTAACTCAATATCTCTAAAACTGGTGAAACAATTTTGATATACAATATACATGAGAAAAATAGTGATCCTAACTCGTGATTTATGAAGTTTCATCCAAATCTAAATAACGGTTCACAAGTTATAGAGCAATATTTTTTTTCATAAAAATGCGTATTTCTCTAAAACGGCTGAACCGATTTTGTTGCGCAACGAACTTAAAAATTCTATGGATAGTTGCTACAAGTATTCTTAATATCATCGAAATTAATTCAACGGTTCGAGAGTTATCGCGGAACAAACATACATACATACATACATACATACATACAAACAATGTATTTTCGCCCCAACTTGAATTATAGCCCTCGCTCGCTTCGCTCGCTCGGTCAATTACTGTAGGTCAGGGTGGTTAGGTTTATATGAAGGACTTACCATATAAAGTCATCATATAGTTAAGTCTAGTTACGTAGAATAAAAAAACCGCATTAATGTAAAGTATCGTAGTCAATACTCTAATGATTCATTTAATTTACTATATATTAATCAAGAGCTATGATGAGTTTCCATTCGTTAAGTTACTGCCGAACAAATGCACTGCGGTGCTTACGTGCAGTAACTTCAGTTACAAACATAAATTATAGTTAGTCAATTTAATACCGAATTTGTGTTAAGTGTTGACAAAAAAGTGAGTGATAGTTATTAACAAAATGGCAGTGTCTAAAGTGATGATTGCTTGTGTATTAATTGGAATGCTATCAAGTGAAATCAACAGCCAACCAACGAAACGGTAATTGACTTAGAATCTTGAATTGATTTAAAAGATATGGCCAACACTGTGTGCTTTTAACAATAGAAAGAGTCGTCTATAGTCCTGCCTAAAACTTGTTTATTGCATTTTGCTATATTCTCTTTTCTGTGGTGATACGTGCCACATAAACCAGTAACATAAAAGTTAATAAACTAAAAGATTTAAACATAAGGACAAATAACTCATAACCATTAGGTTATGTAATAAAGGTGTTAGTAATAAATATTTATTGCTTATTGTATTTAACCAATATTTATTTACTTTTAGCCTAATTCATCTGGGGACAAAGCAAACCCTATTCCCATTTTTCAAGTCCCGCGGTCAAGCGCTTTCAAAACCCAGTCCTGACAGGAAAAGTGACAAAAATCGTCCCTCCATCTTATGTAGCCGGTATATTATCAAATCTTTTTCGAGATAAAATCATATTTTTGTCCATGCTTCATAAAACTTACTAATTTAAACGTAAAATAAAACGAAAATATATGAGAGGGTGTTTGTTACTCTTTTACGGAAAGACTACTATACGGATTTCAATGAAATTTGGTAGACTGAAACCTAGAATGACAAATACCTAGAGTACTTTTTAACCCGAAATTCCCTCGGGAACAAAGCACGGGGCACGGCTAGTCCTAACTAATATTATAAATGCGAAAGTGAGTTTGTTTGTTGGTTTGTTTGTTTACCTTGTTTGTTACCTCTTCACGCTTTATCTACTGAACCAATCTTCATGAAATTTCGCATACACATAGCTAGCCATACGGAGAAGGGCATAGGGTACCTTTCATCCCGGGAAAAAGCACTGTTCCCGTGGGAAATTCACGCGGGCGAAAGCTAGTAACTTATAAACAGACACGCACACTAAAATCTGCTTGCAAGAATATAAATTAAATACCTACTAACATAATTTTGAATTAAATTGTAATTTGATTAATAGAACAACGTTAGAATTTAATTTCAATGACACTATATTAGGTCTCTATGCAGCATTGACGTTAATTATGGGTATTCTTATTGCCAGTAAATCACGTTTGCTTGCGTAAACGACGAGTCATATGAGATAACTCGAAGAGACATGTAAAATGGCTAGTTTTAAAACAATACGAAGTGTACGGATGCTGAAGAATAGAACTAATTAAGTAACAATGAAAATAATGACTTTTAAATTACGTTTGTAGGTAGTTGTTTTGATAATATTGATTACCTAGTAGGAAACTTCTCAATTATACTAGAATTTGTTCATTGCACTTTAAAGTCTGACTGAGTCATCCATACACAGATATATTAATGTGATCTTTTATATAGGTATTTATGCATTTATAGTGTGCCTTTCTATATACTTTTACATCTATTCTGTGGTGATTTGATCGTTGCTAAACTTTATTTCTGTCCTAAGCAGACTCGTGATACTAATAAAATTATATTTCTCTTGGTTCCAGGAGTTCTAGCGATAGTAAAAAGGCTTCTGTTATGTATCATTTACCTAAGCCACTCGAGTTACATGATACCTTTGACATAATAATCAAATCAAAACATCATGTAAAATCGTAAGTACCTATACCTACGGCTATGCTTATTTTAATAATCCTTTGAAAATCACTGATGCACCTAGGTGTTGGTGGATATAATGAAACAATTTGGAATCAAGACTTCGCTTTTTATATTCACAAGACGAACTTTTATAAAGATACTGTTACTTACTTAGTTAAAAAAGAAATTATTGCATGGCTATTCAAGCTCTGTAGTCTACATAAGCTCTGGGGTATCCATTGATAGAAATCTTATTTTTATCTACAGATCGAGTATCAGTTTAATGACAGAAGATCATAAAACGGCCTGTACTTTAAAAATCATATCGGACGACCAACAAAGCAAATCAAGGCAGCTTATACGAGAAAAAGTAATGCGTGACGAAGAAAAGTGCACTACCTCAATAACACTAAATGAATTCCTGCATGGTAAGAAAGTCTTCAAAATGTCATTTAGGTACCTCAGATCTATAACTTTAATAACCTGATGATAAAATTACACGTGTTCTCTTCTCATACACAATTGTTGCACTAATTTGGAAACTTGCATACTTTCTGAGGCTTAATTTATTCCAAACCAGATCAGTGAAATTCATACGAATACATTTTATACATTAACTATCTTCAATAAATTTCCTCCAACAATGAAATCCGCATCGAAATCTGCAGTATGTATAAGGAGAAGATTAGTAAAAGTGTAACAATCAAAGGGAATGACATAGGCGGAGAGCAACTATAAATTTATACTTTGTAGTAATAGGTAAGTCCAACTTTGAGAAAGAGGTCAACCGTCGAATCCAACTCGGCTGGGCAGCGTTCGGGAAGCTTCGCGATATCTTCTCGTCCAAAATACCGCAGTGTCTCAAAACTAAGGTCTTTGACCAGTGTGTGTTGCCAGTAATGACATACGGAACTGAGACGTGGTCGCTTACTATGGGCCTCATAAGAAGGCTCAAGGTCACCAAAAGGGCGATGGAGCGCGCTATGCTGGGAGTTTCTCTGCGTGATCGAATCAGAAATGAGGAGATCCGTAGGAGAACTAAAGTAACCGACATAGCCCGCAGAATCGCGAAACTTAAGTGGCAGTGGGCGGGGCACATAGCTCGTAGAACAGATAGCCGTTGGGGCAGAAAAGTTCTCGAGTGGCGACCACGAACCGGAAAACGTAGTGTTGGCAGGCCTCCCACTCGGTGGACCGACGACCTGGTGAAGGTCGCGGGATGCGCATGGATGCGGGCAGCGCAGGACCGGTCGTTATGGAAATCCTTGGGGTAGGCCTTTGTCCAGCAGTGGACGTCTTTCGGCTGAGAGAGAGAGAGAGAGAGTAATAGTGATTACTCGTTACTTGCATCATAATTTTTTTTCTGTTTTAGATTCCAACATAAAAGTGTCTTTCACTGTGAGACAGAACGTACAAACAAGCGAAACTAACACTTTGGAAATTGGAGGAAAGAGTAGTTCTATAAGTGCAATAGAAATAGACGAAGATATAGAAATGAGCGACATCAAATTTCTGAAAATTGTTGGAGATGGACTGGCCGTTGCTGAACTTAACTTCAAATTCGACCTTTTCAAGGAACCTTGACTTGCCAGTCATAAATTTTAGAGGGAAATTGTTACTCTAAAGTCAGTTTTCAGTTATCCTGAGAACTTACTGACTTACGTGTGAAGAAACGTTATTAGTGATGAAACAAGGACCAAGATTCAAGGCCGTATTTAACAATCATAACATAGAAGCGAGAACAGAATAAATTAGAAGAAAGGCAAACAATATTACATAGCTTTAAAAACTTTTTTCTTGTTTAAAAGCTATGTTCTTGTCGACGTTGTTATGGAATAACCAATGAAACACACGATTTTCTTGATGGAGTGATTAACCTTTGTCATGTAGATAATTTATTTCGAGACGTATCAGATTGGGAGAAACCAAAGCATTATTATTTCAGAAAAATAAACTATGCAGAAGTATCCAATCATTGCTTCGTCGGGATTATATTAATATTACTATTTTTTAAACCCAATATCGTAATCATAATCAGCCTAGTAGTCCTGCTGGACATAGGCCTCTCCCGAATGTGAATTAATTTATGTTACTTTCGCATGCTAATATTTTCTTTCTTATTATGACAATATGTAGATCCCATTTATATTTTTTATGAATACTTACGGTAATTTATAAAATTATATAACGCTTGCTAAATCTATTTTTCATATGTTTCGTTTTTATTGAAAAGAGGATCTAAAATATACCTACTCGTACATATACATTTAAACGAAAATAGGTTTGGTTACATAAGTTAATGATAAACCCGCCGATAAATTATATATGCATAAATTTTATAATTATAAATAGTTAAGTATATAGTTAGTGTAGGTACCTACCTATATATAAGTTTTAAATACATATATATATTATACTTAGTCATAGTTTATATATCAGTAGATATATAAACTACTTATTCATAATTAGGAACATATTTTCTGAAGTTTATTCTATACTAGCTGTCGCCCGCGGCTTCGCCCGCGTGAGTTTCGCTTAGATAAAAAATCTCTCTTGGAGCTTTTCATCAGATGTTCCAGATCTTCAATTTTTATACGTCAGCAGAAAATGCTCATCAGGTTGAACGACTTTTAATAAGGCGCCATTTCCATATATGTTATAGTGTAGCTGGTCTCTTGCAGTTCTTCATCAGATGTTCCAGATCTTCAATTTTTGTACGTCATCAGAAAATGCTCATCAGGTTGAACGACTTTTGTTAAGGCACCATTTCCATATTTCTTATAGTTTAGCTGTTCTGTTAAGGTTCTTCATCAGGTGTTCCAGTTTTCAAAATAAATTATAGCCTATATGTTGCCCAGGCTTAATAGCTATACAACAAAAAAAGTTTCATTCAAATCCGTCCGGTAGTTCTTGCGTGAAACGCGTACATACATACAGACAGACAGACAGACAGACAGACAGACAGACGGACAGACAGACAAGAAATTCCAAAAAAATATTTTTGCTTTCTATTATTCTTTTTAGGTGTCCCTCTATCCATTTCAGTCAAAAATATTAAATGTACAGACAAAATATTTTTACTGTTTTATTATATGTATAGATAAGTATATTTTTTTTCTGAGAATTTTATACAAATAGATTTTTATATTATATATTTAAAATAATTTACCTTAAGTTCATTATTTGGTACTTAATTGGCAATAAATTAATCTTCATTATGAGTTATCCTACCTCGATATCGATTAAACTTTGTTATACATTTTATAAACGCCTGTGTTTTATTTAAATGATTTATGAACAGCCCCAAATATTTTCTAAAAACATTTTGTTTGTTCACCAAATGGTTTCTGAATTTAGCAAAACTGACTATAGTAAAGCTAAACAAGTAGTCAGGATTCGTTGGAATTACCAAACGGATTATTATTTTGTTGTTTTTCAAAGGGACAGTATCTTTTACTATATAATTTTACCAATCGATGAATGAAATAGAAAAACCACTTTTACACAGAGAACGTGTGGCTTAATTCATAATTTAACGCGCGTCAATGGTTGTACTAGTACCTACGTATTTACACTGACGCATATGGGTGGGATTATGAATGAATTTACTGGTATTTACTAAATACCAGTAATTCTTACCCACTCTACCTGAAAAATAAATTTAGTACAGGAAAGTCGTTATTTATACCAAGCACAGGACGAATCATCAATCATTAACTGTTAAGTAGCTCCATAAGCCTGTTGCTTGAAGGTTTATTGAAGTTGTGTGTGCAAGTGCAAAGTACTACAATGGAACTCGTTCTTCAATATACCTGCCTGTAAGTGTGACCATGTGGGCCAATGCAACACATTGGAAAAATTGAAATAGGTATCTTATCTAACAATAGCATGGATCCGCGTCTTTGTTCCCGTGGGAATTTCAAGAAATCCTCTCTTATTGCTCCCCTACACTCCCTAAGGAACCTACATGCCAAATTACAGCTACCTACGCTTAGTAGTTTTGGCTGTGCGTTGTCTGTCAGTCACTCAGTCAGTCAGTAACGGAAGAATTTTATATGTATTGATTGATAATTCTGCATATCTGGGCATATAATTATATTCAAATTTGAATGTTAACATGTAAAGTTGATTTCTATGATCGTCTTTAGCTTTTTCCCATAAACGTTACTTTTCAACTAGGTAGATATATCTTTATTGGACCATTTATGGATAGGTAAGTAAACGATAAAACTCTACAACAATATTTGGCAATTATATTTACGTAATGTCATTAGAAAAATATGCTAATATGTCGTGTAAGGTTAAGGGTCTGGTGGTGTGAGGGGTGGTAAATTTAACGTCCCCCACCAGACAAGCAAGACAAACGGCAAATAAAGTAGGTTTTTATTTTCTGCCTGGAGTTATAATACAGCATATGGCTAAAACTAATCTCACGAGTCAGAAACTTAGAATGCAGATGCAATAAAAGCATTAATATTATCGGCCAAGTATATCTAATCTACACGTTATATGCAGAACAAACATCGTCTCACAATATGCATTCCATTATACGATCGAACACGAGTGAGTGCGAGTCAGCCGCTTGCCGGCAGTATGGAGTGAATTCTCCAAGCGTCTCTACGTATCGAGATGACGTGGTGACCGTTACTTCCAAGGTGCGTGCCTTCGGTACCGTGTCTTGTTTATTTTCAACATTACGTCATTTCATCTTCCGAAACTCCGGTAGATGCTATTCAAGGTTTATATCAGTTGTGACGAGACAAGATATTAAACTGCTAGTGTTTGTGTTTTATGTTTCGCGTCACTATAAAATAAAGTGAAGATGTTAAAAGCATGTTTCGAATGTATTTTCGGGTATGAGCAATCATATTAATTCAACCTAAAAATTAAGTTATTTTATGTAATGTAATTAAACGAGTGGGTGTCTGTTTATTTTCTTTTGTGTACCACCCACCCGCCCAGTGTGGCCGTGTCTGGTCGTGTCCTTGCTTTTTTTTTGTTTATGTTGTGATGTGAGTTCACAGACAAGAAGACAATTTAATGTCATGTCAAAATAAAGTCAATGTCATATCAAGAAAGTATACGAAACAAACAAGTAGGGTTGGAAACGGAGAGAAACTTAGAAATTAATTTAGAATTTATCTAAAAAGTGAAGCGATTTGATTAAAATACATTATTTTAAATAGCATTCATTATTTTAAATAGGTACCAAGAAAGTAATATCGGAAAATCAGAAATCATAAAATCAATCAATTCTTCGTAGGTAACCTAACTATTGTATGATAACATTTCACGTTATTAAAGTTTCGAGTGTTTTAATACCTTGGTGAGGAATTGAGGTAACTTTCGATTACAGATCAACTACTACGGATAATAATGAACGTGGGAGTGGTGTACCATTGACACAAATGAACGGGAGCTTGCCGTGGCCACAGGCACAATGGCCAAATATACAACTGTTAACAATATCGTACGAACTCAAACAGAATTTCACATTTACGATAACTGGATCTATGACGAACCCTCCAAAAAGGTTAGTTTTGTTCTAAATTTACATAATGATAGATTGTGTTGATAAACTCTGTGATTATTTTTTATTATAATCAGGAAAGTGTGCCGTGAATTAGTCATGTTCATAAACTGAGAGATTGTGAATTGGTACTTTAAGCAGGAAAATTTCTGGTAAGTAATTAAAGGTTGAACAGTGTTATATCATTTTAGTTACTCATCTATGTTATTTAGTAATTAGAAATCATTACAAAATTGGTAGGGAAAATCAGGGTCACACAGACAATAATAAGTACCTGTCAATAACCTGTTGAAAATTTGTTTCAGTTTAATTGTAAGCCTTGAAACTGGAAGTAATAATTTGGATGAAAATGTTGTTTGCCAACTGGCTGCTGAATACAATGAAAATAAATTGTATGTCAGTAATGGAAAAATCCAAAATGAAGAAGGACTGGACAACTCTATGACTGCTGGTGATTTGTTGAATGGTATTTCTAAAACTTAGTGAAATAGTGATGTTAATTACAGCACAAAAATATACAGTGCTTCAAACCCCTGATAATATTATAATAATCCTTCAATCATGTTTTAGATTTTTATTATTTAACAGATGTGATACCACATCTCCATAGTTGAAGGATTATTATGTATTCTCTTTACATTTCTGATTTAAATTTAAAATATGTTTTAAACTTATTTTTCTTTGTTCAGGTTCCAACTTCAACATTGGTTTTGGCTGTAGAGATGATTACTATATGGATATTTACACTGGTAGTTCACTAATACAGCAAGTGGAGCTTAACAACAGTATTGATAACATAAGATACATAAGTGTTGACGGAAATGTTAATAGTATTGATACGTTGAGTTATAATTTTGGGTAGGTATACTGGGTACAACAATATACCCTAAATCTTTTTTTTTTTTTTTTAATCTATTTTTTGTTGAGGCTTCAGTCGCGTGATGCGACTATGCCAGCCTCATAGGGAACTTCCGTGTTGACTTATCTTTGGACCATTACAGCTCTCCAGAAGGAGTACAAGAATTTGGCCTCTTGTGATAATGGTGTGCTCAAAATAATGTTGAGCCCACCATTATCCAAAGAAATACCATTTAATATCTTTGTTCTTAAGTCCCTATATTGTGTACCCTAAATCTTAAAGATTACTACTTTTCTGCACAAAAAATTAAGTGGGCTGAAAAGTAATTTTTGTTTTATATCAATTTCAGAGATGGATTAAGAGGAGATCAGATATATGCACTACCAGAATGGCCTCGACCAAAATGGCCTAATGAAAATTCAATAGTATTCCTTGTTCCTCACACATTGCAATCACAAAATGGAATCATAGTGTCTGGATCTGTGACGAGCAACCCGGACAGGTATTTTTGTTTATTTTACTCTCTCTCAGCCTAAAGATGTCCACTGCTGAACAAAGGCCTCCCCCAAGGATTTTATCCATGGGGGGGTTTTGCCGTAATCGCCACGCTTGGCAGGCGGGTTGGCGATCGCAGTGTGATGGCATAGTACGCGGAAAGATGCTGCTGCCCATCCTCCGGTGCTTTAAATCCCTTAGTCGCCTCTTACGACACCCACGGGAAGAGATGGGTTGGTGCTATTCTAGGGCCACACCACAGGCATTTTACTAAAAATCTAATATAAAAACCAAGATCACAATTATATCTTAGAAGGTTTGAAATAAAGAGCAAACCTCCTTAATACAAATTAACGTCAGCATTTACTAAATTTAACCACTCAAATGTTAGTTTATTGATGAATAAAAAAAAATTAAATATACTGATTTAATAAACCTGGTTTTTAAAGAAAAGGTCTGTTCTTTAATAATTTTAATAACATTTTTAAATAGAAAAAGTATTATTTTATTTCAGTTTAACCGTAAGTCTTGTATCTGAGCAAAGTAATACAAATAATAGAAATATAGCTTGTCAATTGGATGCAAGGTTTAATGAGAACACAGTGCATTTAAATGCAGTTGTATATGGTGAACTGCAAGATGTAAAAAATGATAACAGTATAACAGCAAATGATTTGTTGTCTGGTGAGTTAAAAGTTCCTTTTTATTATTAAAAAAGTTTCGAGAATTTAATGTTTAAGTTCTGAATTTTCTTATTACATACTAGCGGCCCGACCCGGTTTCGCGTGGATGGACATTTATTTTTTATTTGAATAAATATTTATTTCTATTTCTATAACATTTTTTGTAATGTTATGTAAATTTTATTTCCCTACTAATGCTGAAACGCGCCCGCTCAGGGACCTAGTATACTGTAACAAGGTTTTCATCTAATTCTTATTCAGAAAATAGTTTATCGAGTTAATATACTTGTAACTGCATGGTATAACTAAGTTTATAATATCCAAGTTATATTTATGTGAGAGAGGAATAAATAAAAATTATGATTACTTATTATAAACCAATTGAAACTTAAGATCGTTCTGTGAGATTTGTCATTAAATTATATCCGAACATAGGTCTTTAATACACAATTCTTTTCAGGTTCAGAATTCAACATTTCATTCACATGCAGAAGTGGGAATGGCGAAAACGTTTTCGATATTTCTAATAATAATTCTTACTTGGACCAAGTGCCTACAGGTCATGATTTCAGTGATATCAGGTATATCATATTAGAAGGAAGTATAGACCTTGTGAAGACGTTACAGTTTCATCTGTAAAAAGTTTTTTTATGTTATAAGTATTCTATGTAGCCCACCATCTTGTTGTGTTGTAATATATAATTTGTTTTACATTTATTTTAATGCAATAGGTTATTTTGTACAATTATGTGACATTAGTCATCGCTTTTTCTGTCATAAATGTATGTGATTGTTTATTGTGTGTTAATTAGGACATCCATCCATATATGTCAGTATTGCCAGTGAGTGATAGATGGGTGTGTTAATGATAATATTGCAGAAATTATTTTGTACCTAAGTGTATAACAAATTTTATTGGAATTGTACAAGTACAAATTTAATTATATTACAATTTTATTTCTTGATTTTATAACCATAAAATTCGATAAATTCATTTATGGGATTAAATTAATTTGCAGCTGGTCGCTGTAAGTAAAATAAATGTATGTAAACCCCATTTTTTCTTTGTCCTATTATGTAAACAATCTTCACAGTTTTTTTTTGTTGTATTTTGTTGAAAATAAATCAAATATTAGTTCAAACCTAAACATTCTAAAGTAAAACATTTGTTAATCACTAAAGTAATTTCCTAAAAAGTTGTAAAATCATAAAAAGACATGGTAAGATTGTTTAAATAAAGGGCAAATATGAAAAAACGGACTTTTATGTGTTAAATTAACTTGAAGCTGATTGCTAAAAGTTAAAAAAATATGTATGGTATGTATTTTAAACTGACATCATACAAACGCCTTCTTTAAGATGAGATGTGATGTGATGGGTGGAGATAATTTCAGACATCGAAAATATTCTACTTTGAATTATTTGGCCCATCACTATTATAGTTGAGTCATGAATTTAGCTACGATATGAATTATTCATGTGTGGACAGTAGAAAATGAAAGTTACGGAAAATCACATAGATATTGCTTTAAAACATGCCATTGCACAAGCTCGCTTTATATGAGACTTGTATATTTTATAGAATATAGTCGCTGTTATTTTATACTAGTCTGATTCCCAGCATTTCGAATATTAATCACATTCTGTAGTATGTAAACTAGGATAGAGAATTTGAACGCCTATAAGTAGACCCGATCGCAAATGGTCTGGAAGTAGACCAAGGCAAAGAAAAAAATTGAATTGAAATATGTATTATTATTATATGAAATCCATCCATTACTATTTTAAGCTTTAATATTTATAAATAAACTTTCCATTGTATTTGTTATTTCTTTTTAACCATTTTTACCTCTTAATATCCATTTAAACCATTTCATGTATATTTTTATAGTTGTGTAGTTATGTAATTGGTTTCTCCGAAATCGCTAGAACGATTTTGACAGTCTTTTACTGATGCGTGATTATCACACGAGCGAAGCTCGGTCGTCCATCTAGTTATACTTAATGCGAAAGCAGTTAACCATTCATATCTAAACCACTATTCCGATACAATATCACGTCTTAATCCCTTATTGGGTAGACAGAGCCAAGAGTTACGAGACTCGAAGACCACATTTAGCTGGATAGATAGATAAATCAACACTTTATTGCACCATTTATAGAATAGAAAATACAAAGTTGTACTGAATAAGTAAATACAAAAATGAGCGAGGTGGGAATTTAGATTCAGATATCTCCAGTTTAAACCCTTACCTTGATTGACTTTCACAATTTGCGCGGGAAGAGCGAAGCAGTTGACATTTCTATATTTTACCTTCGCTTACACAGCAGCATTGAAGTCTATGCTAAACAGAATTCGCCTTTCCTATTAAGGGTCAGAAAGCTTGAATAAGAAAGTTAGATTTCACCCCCGACCCCCCTGTAAGCTACAAAGGCGCCCTCATAGAAACTAAATAGTAAAAATTAGCTCCATCTATCACATAATCTGCAAACCATTTAACAAACTGTTTTTTTATTTCAACCTTGTTCAACAAATTTGTTCTTGAAATACTTATTTAAAAAAAAAAATCTAAATTAATGAATGCAAAATTAAGGAAAAGTAAACAAAAAATGTGTTTTAGTCAGTGTTTTCGTAAAGCTACTTACGTAGTAAATAATTCATGTATAGTACGTTGAAATATGTAATGTGACATTTCGACAACAATGTCATATTAGCATTTGGCCAAGTGTTAAGTTTATGAAAATAAATTCGAAGAGTGCTAGGTTCGAGTCCTTGCTGTTATTTGGGAATTCGGTTTTCTTTTTTAAACATAATTTTATGGTGAAAGTGAGTTTGTTTTTTTGTTACCTCTTCACGTTTTATGTACCTACTGAACCAATCTTTCTAAAATTTCAAATACACATACCTAGTTAGAAGGACGGAGAAGGACATACCTTTCATCCCGGGAAAAGCACTGTTCCCGAGGAAAATTCACGCAGGCGAAGCCGCGGGCAAAAACTAGTGTTATAATATAACATGGGAAATTTCACATGCATTTCGAACAAGTTGTTAGAATAATGGTTACGTACGTACAGACGAAGTACGTCAAAACGAGAAAGACTGTTCAAATCTCCTCTGTGATATTTTTTTTAGATTTTTTTAAATTCTAATACATTATTTTGTATTTTTTTTACACTAGCTGCGCCCCTGGGCTTATTTGGGCTATATATATATGGGCTTACCCTATTTGCTATTCCCGGTATTTTTCTACAAGTATACCAAATTTCTGCGCTGCCCGCATCCAGGACCGGTCGTTATGGAAATCCTTGGGGGAGGCCTTTGTCCAGCAGTGGACGTCTTTCGGCTGAGAGAGAGAGAGAGAGATACCAAATTTCATCGAAATCCGTCCAGTAGATTTTGCGTGATTGAGTAACAAACATCCTCACAAACTCATATCCAAACTTTCGCATTTATAATATTAGTAGGATACAACATAAGAAGAAAAAATATACACAGTCTGTCAAGAAATAAATTTAGTAGTGTCGTGGGTAAAAAGTGAACCAACATTATCCGATACATAAACGGTACAAATTAGAAAAAGAGGCGCCCTCTTGTCTGTCGGCTTTCTTATCGGAGTATAATTAGAACTTCAGAGAAAAATTCGCAGGTTCGATCCCCAGTACATTTTTTTTACTTAATTTTTTATTTGGTAATTATTTTGTATTAATAATTTTTTTGACCATTAATGAGTGTATTAAAAATGTATTTGTTCAAGAATAAGCATTTTTCGTGATTCACGTCGCTCTCATGTCGCAAAGCAGCATCGTGCTGTTTTGACGACTTTTTAAGAGCGCCATCTAGTTCTTGATTTGTATAACAACCTCCATGTTGTTATATTTTACGTAAGTAAATTTGCGGAGCAATTTGACATGCGTCTACCTTGTCTAAATGCCACCGGCAGTCTGAGGACAGAGAGGTAAGACGAGTTGCCATATGAACGACAAGGAAGGTATGATGTTTCCATTAAAAATTGCGTTGGACCTAGGTGAATAATGTTATAATTTAAGATTGTGTAGTAATAAATAACTTGTTTTAAAAAATTCTTTAATTAAAAATTCAGTTATCATATGAACTAAATAAATGTTGAATAAAATATTCAAAATATCATCGTATTACTGAGTTTTTTGGTAATTTAGGTACAATGTTTAGGATTATTTTTTATCGAGCAAACTTAGTCAAATCATGTTTTCGGTTCTTGTAGTGTGTTGCTAATTTCCTAATCTATTATTAGCAAAAATTTCAGAACTGTACAGTAAGTGCAAGCAAAGTAATTTGGTAGGCAAAACGCGAAATTCTGTCCCTTAAGCTGGACGCAAACGTGGTTTTAGTTTTCTCAATTGAATTAAAATTCGGAGACCCGAATGCATGCTTTTCATACAAAATGTACGATTGGGCGCACACACACGTGTCTAACATTGCGTAAAAAAAAACTGACGTGGAACATTGAAATTTCCGGATGGAAAAAACACGCGCCCAGCTTAAGAAACGTAAGAGGTAGATTAGGGGCGAGCGAAGGATATCCGCTTACTACGATCACTATATTACCAAATACTAACAGGTATTTACTTACCGACTGTTGTGTACCGCACATAAGTTTCTTGGTTATCCATCATGGCGTCCACTGCTTGCTTCTCGCAGTACAGAGCGGTGACAATGGCGATAGTCGGCTGGCGTGACGAACACAGCGTTGGCATTTGTTTCACCACCTGATAAAAACAGATGAAGTAGAGAGGCTTTCCTAATTTACGTACGTTTTGACGTTACGACTATATAAAAGAATATCGAATACGTGACCGTTAAATTGTAAATACTGTCAGATTACAATCTAACTTGCGAGATTGTGAAGTGTCGAGAAATTGTCAACAGTGGAAGCGTGCTGGGCCCATAACCTAAAGTAAATCAACTTTTAGTGACCATAATGACTGTACTATATTTGAATAAACATGACCTATCACAAGATAGATGGCTCTACTAGCTACTTTAGTGGTATTGTCGATACAATATAACATGTACAAACCATTAACAATTTAACGCATTATTTTTCGATACTTAATTGACGTGATTGTCAAATGAGATGAAACGGAACGCACCTAGCGCGCTGATTGGCTCTTTACAATCTCACAAAAATTGTAATCTAACGGTATTTAAAATTTTACGGTGACATATCTATTCTGGCAAGCACATATTTTGTAACCTAGATTTACAAACTGAGGATCACGCATTTCGTATGTGTAGGTTTTATTCTGCACATGTTGCAAATTTCATCGAATTTCAAGGATCGATTTCATTGACTTAGATTTTGGAGGTGTATCATCAAAAACCATAGACACTCACAATTTAAAAAAAATAAGTCAGGAGATCAGCTGTGTACCTGTGTATCCACGCTATGCTGTCGAATGTAGAGGCCGTCGGACATGGCACGCGTTAATCCTTTCTCTTCTAAAGATTCCAGGGCATCTTTTACCTCTGCTTTCGACCATTTTCCAGCTCTAGAAGAAAAAAAAAATTTATTATACTTAAATAATTGTCTTAATGGGCGTGTAATATTCGCTCATTATACTCTTAGATATTGTAATGATCTGTCTTTTGTCGTATTATTTTATGTCAACATGACTGTTGACATAAAATAATACGACAAAAGACAGTTGCTATCTCGTAAGCCTTTACATCATTGCATTGTAGTACAACATCTATTGGCTGGGTTATATTCATTCGTATTTTGTTCGTCGTTCATTTTGCTACACGCGTATAGTTATTCCAAGAATGGAAAAACGACTATTGGTTTACTCGAGATAATAATCGAGGAATATTTATATACCTGGTAAAGCTATTCGCGTATAAATACAAGTTTGGTTGAATCCACCCTAACTAATATTATAAATGCGAAAATGAGTTTGTTTATTTGTTAACTCTTCACGCTTTATCTACTGAATCAATCTGCCTGAAATTTCGCATACACATAGTTAGAATAGTACTGAGAAGGACATAGGGTGCCTTTCATCCCGGGAAAAACACTTTTCCCGTGGGAAATTCACGCGGGCGAAGCCGAGGGCAAAATCTATTTTACTATAATTTTTGTTTAGTTTCTTTGAACAAGCTAATCTCTGGAACTATGTACTACTATCAGTGTAACATAATGTTGACGTTTCTATACTGGGCCAATTTTAGTTTTCTTTAAATTATGATATACACACTTACGTGACAAAATCTTCCACAGTCAAAGGATTAGGATAAGCATTTTCAATCATGTCTAACACTCTTTGTTCCGATATAATTGGCGTTTGGTTGGCAACACTGTCTTCCATAAATGCTGCAACAGAAAATAAAACTATATTTAACTGTCATAACAATTGAAAAGATTTGAAAAAGTAATTGGGGCATGCATGTGGACTGTAATACCTAAACAAATGGTTACTACATATTGGACCTAATTAAATGGTAACTACATTTATTTTTCAAATATACATATGGTTCTGTTGCTATGAGTGTACTCAAATCTAAAGAAATAAATATATATGTTTTAAATTTAAATTACAGTTACCGGACAGAACGACTAAACGAGACACAAAATAAGTTTAATTGTTGTAACTGCTGTAGCATTTTACTGTCCAGTAAAGTGTTAAGTAATAGGTATAGGTACTGTTATGCAATATTAATTTTAATAATCACTTTGGGTCGCTGTGCCGCAGTAGTAAGTAAAAAGTAAGTAAATTAATTAATATAACCATCGATAAAATATTTACTTGTAATATTTTATCGATGATATAACTTATTTTACTTAATTGTCTAGGTTGATACAAAACTATAAGATTTCGCTAGATTTGAGATTAATTTTCGAAATTAATATTCTTTTTTTATAAATATAGAAGAGTGTTATTGAGATAAGATAGACTAAAATTCTACATACTTGGACACTACACATCTAGGATGTGAAATGTATGAAAAAAAAACTCGCTAAAAACGTTTAACTAACGACAACGTTATCGTTTGTGAGTCAAACATTTTAAAAATAACAATCCTGCATGATACAATATGCTATTAATGAACAAATATAATGACATATAATCGATTGTTAGAATGATGCAAAACACACTAATTAATATAGACTACAAATACTACAATTTAATAATAAAAATAGACTATTAAGTACATACTATGCTAATAAATAATGATTGAAATAAACATAAAAATGTTAGGTAGTCAGAAAGAAAGTATAACTGAAGAATAGTTTGCAAAAGATAAATCGTATAGGGTAGGTACATATCAATCTTAGGAGGGCAAAATCAGACACTGGTTCTTACTTATTATTTAATTCTCATTTCGCATCATATTATAATAAACTGAAATCTCACAAAATCTTTTGTGATTTTTTTGGTCATAGTCTCTGTCTAAACCTTTACACATTTAGACAATGAAATGAAAACATTAGATTCAGAATTAATTACTTATAAAATGGTTCTATGCGAATTTCGAGTAAAATAGCCAATGCCTCATAAATGCCTATTAGATTTACTAAATTATACATAATAGTGTCTGATCAGACCCTTAGGGCGTGTATACAGTACAGCCAAACTCATGCAACATACTAAATTATAATACATACACCCATTACGATAGTCGTATATAATGGCCTTACTGGATATTACACCATTTGTTTCTGTACAATAAAATTGGAATAAATAGAATTTCATTGTTGAAAGAATAAATATACACAAAGTATTATTAAACAAGTGTGATACTTAAATATGAATCATTTATATGTTTAGAGATAACAAATAACCATATTACATAAATAAGCAAATAATTAGACAGAAGTTTGTTTGAAACTAACATTTTGACTTCGTCTTGTCGACAATTAGCCTTTGCCCGCGCCTTCGACCGCGCAAATTATACACTAAAATCTTGCTTATCGGTGAAAATCCGTTCAGTAGTTTTTGAGTTTATCGCGAAAGGAATAAAAGGAAGGATAGACGCGGCGAGGTATTTTTTTATTTTATAATATGTATAAGGATATAAACAAACCTGGAGGGGGCGACCCGCGCCCTTCTTGTCTAAGTTCTATTTCAAGCAGTTTCAACTGGTCATACTTGTGTTGCATTAGTTTGATTATCTTTTTTATGAAGCCCACATAATCTGAAATATAAAAAAAAGAATACATTTTTAACAGAAACTAGAATCTGAAATTGAAGTTCATAACTTAATTTATGTACTAGCGCCCACAGACAGACATTCTTAATGTTCCTTCACATAAAGTAAATGAAGGCGAGGCCCGCCCTAAAAATCTATAAGTAGGTCAAACATAAATAAGCAAAGTTCCCAACATTCAACCATTACAGTTTTTTGCCATGCAAATACTTTGTGTCAAGGCATGAGAATATTCTTTATCACCGGAACAGGAACCTATTGTTTGGATATTTCAATGGCAAGCGGATACCACAATGAACCATTACTACAATAAATAGGAATTATGTTTGTCGACAAACGCAACAAGACGCTAATTTCGTATTTCATAATTTTATTACATGACATCGAAAAATCTCATTTTTTCTTATACAATGAAGAAAAGATGATGACGAAATAAATGAAGAAAAAAAATTAAAGTAACAAAACATAGAATTTGAAAAAAAATTGTTGCAAAACTTCCGAGACTGAAAATTTCAATCAAGAAGGGTTATGAATTAGGGATGTTTGGAGTATCCGTGCTTCGGAAGGCACGTTAAGCCGTTGATCCTGGTGGGGCCTGCGTGGTGGGTAATAGCCCAGCCTCGTTATCCATCCATAAGGAAGGTCAGAGGCCCAGCAGTAGGGACACTAAAATGGCTCTCTCTCTCGTTTTCCCAGTTGCATCCTCAGCGTACACGTCAAGAGCCCAGGATCCGCTTTCCTACTTATTCTTGGCACTAAAATGGCTGATGATGTATCAAACAAACCTTTTGGAAAATCGTGAGGGCTGACGAGTTCCCTGAAGAAAGTCTGCGCCTCGTGTGGGCGCTCGCTGGGCGGCATCTGCGGCTTGAACCAGAACCTCAGTGCCCTCGCTTCCCTCGTGTGCGATCCGTTGGCTGCTGACACCAAGTACACTCTGAATTCTAACTGAGCGTGACATGGTTCTGTTACTCCGTTCTCTGGAATTACAAATACTTAGTTCAATAAATGTAAAATACTTGATGATATGGAAAAGTATGATTGTTCCCACTTACAACTAGGTAAAAAGTAAAGAAATGAATAGATTTTTAGTGCATAGTCTGGTTTAATTTACATTTAATTTCTAAATAAAAAGTGCCCTACCTGTTAATTAATCCAGATTATATTCTACCCGTGTACCAAATTTCATCGAAATTCGACCAGTAGATTTTGCGTGATTCAAACACCCCAACTTTCACATATAAATTTAAATATTAGTGGAAGATTAGTGGGAAGTGAGATTATGTATAAGATTTCGTTGTGGATATAGTAAATGTAGTAGGTATGGATATTATGACAGTTGATTAGGTTTATGTATTACGTTTTAAATATTATTTGTTTAAAACACTTAACATAACAATAACATTTAAATTCATTAACTTTTTTCGCAGCGGCGCTAATGGGTAAGTATTGACTTGGCATTATAAATTAGACGCGGTTTCATCTCTCTCAAGGGAAAAGTAACGGAGCATGATATGAGTCATTTCTGGTGCGTGTACAATGCCCATTTCAAAACAGAGCACCAAAGACAGGCGCGGCCGACGTCATAAATAATTGAATAGGTACTTTACCTCGACGAGGTTTCAATAGAGGATTTTTAAAGGGCCTAGTGCAAAACGGGCACGTGTTTTTCTTTACAATATAGCTTAAATGTATTACGTAGGTTACATAGTTTACAGATAATTTAATTCAATTCAAAAAGAATTTAAAAAATAATAACCGAAATTTTTTTTTTTATTAATACTTAATTTGTTTTTGAAACTAATAAAACAATATGAATTATTATTTATAGATAGGTAATCCTTCATTGCATTGCATACTAGCTTCGCCCGCATGAATTTCCCTCGGGAACAGTGCTATTTCCAGGGATGAAAGGTACCTACCTATGTCCTTCTCAGTACTTCAAACTATGTGTGTGCGAAATTTCACGAACATTGGTTCATCAGGTAAAGCGTGAAGAGGTAACAAACAAACAAATAAACAAACTCATTTTCGCATTTATCATAAGTATTCGTTATTTAGGATAAAACAGAGCATAATACATTGTATAATAATAATTATTATTATTATATTATTATATACAGCCGTTTAGATCCCACTGCTGGGCAAAGGCCTCCCTTGTATAATAATATTAATAATAATTTATTATCTTTAGGTATTGTTACCTCTGTCTGTTATTTTTTTTTAAATATGTGAATACACAGTGTCAACAAAACCAGTGCTGAATCATTTGATATCATCATCATTCATCTCACACATATTGTACGTATGTTTTTGTATATTTTTAAATTAAAGCTATAAAAATATCTATTAATTAACTAGCTTGTGCCCGCGACTTCGTCCGCGCGTAATTGACTGTTGTTTATATCTCCGATTCACAGCGGCGTATCGAGATGAAACCTACGCCAGATTTTAAGTTAGACCTTCAACAACAGTGAAAACCGCATCAAATTTGGTCTAGTAGTTTTTGCGTGATGCGCATACAAACATACAGACAGAAAGACAAACAGACAGAAAGAAAGACAGACAAAAATTAAAAAAAAATCGTTTTAGCTTCAATTGGCTCCAAAAAGACCCCTCCTAGTTTTTTTCTTAAAGACCTCCTATGTACAGTCACAGACCAGTTACAGTTTTATTATATGTATTGATTACATTAATATAATCAAAAGTGTGCTTGTTTGTTTGTCCTTCTTTAACGTCAAAACAGAGCAATGGATTGATGTTTTGTGTAAAGATAGTTGGAGGGCTGAATAGTGACATAGGCTACATTTTAAAGACGCAGGTAACAGTTAGCAAATTAGTATACTGATTAAATAATGCATAATGTAGGTGACTATATTGCAGTACAATAAGTCTTTCATTAGCTACTCCATTATGCCTAATGGCAATTAAGATAGAAGTCTGTTGAACCTAATTAAAAGTCATTTGTATAGGCTGGGAGCATTCAATTCTTATTGTTGCATTTTTCTAAGTGTAATGGTAAGCTTATGACTCCATGATGATGTCATTTGTCATCATGAGTGGTAGTAGCATGCTAATTCAATATTTAAATATGGAATTTGAGTCATTTAGATATGTCTTCTAGATCCAATGTGCAAATTGTGCAATATTTTAGACGAAATTGACATTTACTCACTTAATGGTGTGATTGTATTATAATACACTAGCTTTCGCCCGCGGCTTCGCCCGCGTGAATTTCCCACAGGAATTGTGCCTTTTTCCGGGATGAAAGGTACCCTATGTCCTTCTCCGTACTTCTAACTATGTGTATGCAAAATTTCAGGAAGATTGGTTCAGTAGATGAAGCGTAAAGAGGTAACAAACAAACAAACAAATAAACAAACCAACAAACAAACAAACAAACAAACTCACTTTCGCATTTATAATAGTAGATTATTATATTTATAATTCGATGACTCACACACTTACATAAACACACACACACAGGTACACTCAAAACAATGAGTACATAAATATAAAACAAACTTAACATTAGTTTTGTTCAATATTATCAAAGGTGCTATAATAACAATTTCATTTTTTAAGACAGAAGTAGTGTAGTGATACACACTTAGCTTTAAGCTGCTTCAATGATCAACAATTCTAGTATTAAATGTGTGTGACTTTGTTTGTTTGTTACCTCTTCATGTTTTATTTACTGAACCAATCTTCCTGTAATTTACATCTAAGTAGTCCTTCTCAGGAAGGACATGCCTTTCATCCCAGGAAACAGCAATTTTCCCATGGGAAATTCTAACATCAAAATTAAATGTTTATTCTGAAAATAGACCTTCCTAAGGATGTTCTTCAAATTAAATTTTACAATTATACTGTATTATAAATGTCAAAGCTACAAACTACTAGCATTTGCATAAATATTGTTTCTTTAAAAAAAAAATAGGTAGTTTTAGGTAGTATTATTAGCTTATCAGGTGACACAAACCTTGACAGCCAACTAACAAAGTAGGTATATTGTATGGAGCCTTATCAATTACTATAACAATAGGCAATGTTCACAATGCAGATAGAGCTTACACACTATGCAGATAAAGGGTTGTTTAACTAAGCAGAATCCATACTAATATTATAAATGCGAATGTTTGGATGTGAGTTTGTGAGTTTGTGAATTTGTGAGTTTGTGAATTTGTGAGTTTGTGAGGATGTTTGTTACTCAATCACGCAAAATCTACTGGACGGATTTCGATGAAATTTGGTACAGAGGTAGATAATGACCTGGAATAGCACATAGGCTACTTTTTATCCCGGGAAAAAGCACTGTTCCCGTGGGAAATTCACGCGGGCGAAGCCGCGGGCAAAAGCTAGTAAATAAATAAAACAATTAAAAAATAAATCCTACTAATATTATAAATGTGAAAGTTTAGATGCGAGTTTGTTGAGTTGAGGATGTTTGTTACTCAATCACACAAAAACCACTAGACTGATTTTGATGAAATTTGCTACACGGGTAGAAAAATACCGGGAATAGCACATAGCTAGCATTCCGGGTTAAGCTAGTAATAGTATAAAGTAAGTATAAGTAATAGCAGTCATATCATAGTACCTATAAAAAAAATTATCATAAAAGGTAATATTTTTACAAACCATAAACTTCTTCTTTGTTGATGATAATCCCTGTGTGATCCCCGCCAGCAACATGTATTTTATCACTTGCTTCTGGTTCAACTGCTTTCCTTTCCACAACCAGGGTTGTAGAAGTCGCTGTCTTACATTTAGGTGTCATAACCACCTTCTCTTCTATAATATCTGCCATGGCGTTTATATCCTACAAATGAAATATTCACTGAATTCACGCCCATTCACCGCTGATGAGTCACTCATAATAAAGCAACCTTTTAGTCCAAGAAATGTGTCACTGCCTAGGAGTCGATCTAAACATCCAAATCAACCCTAAAGATGTATACAAATAGGACTTCAAATCAAGTCACTTGTTAGATCGAACTTTCACAGAAACCGTACTTTTACTCATGAAATACCAACTAGAAAGGTTATGTAGTTCCAATAAGATTGTAGTGTTAGATCAGTATTGTAAATGTTGCTAACCTTCACCTGCTTCTGGACTGTAGGATTTAGAATAAATTGAACTTGTTGAAGTAAGCAAGGGCGTAAATAAACAACAGATGAGACGAACCAAGCGATGCGAGCGAGCGAGACGAGACCTACTGTTTGTCATGTCAATTATGACATCATGCATGACTGACATCACTATGAATGACATTGACGTTATTGTTTTTTTTATCATGCATGATTTAAGGCATTAGAGTTGTCAAGTCCTATAGAGAGTGGTACGGTACTAAGGGGTAAGGGCCAAAGCTATGTATTTGTTTGTAGACCAAAGCTTTGGGCATTGGGCCAAAGTATTAGGATGTGGATGTGATTATAGTATAGGTATAGACCTACTATATATACAACCGGATATAATGTCACTAAGAAACATGTGAAGCATCGTAATGGCGGCGACCTATCAATGTGTGTGTGTAAAGAGTTACCAGATTGTGGAAAATTACCCGGATTTTTACTGATATTTTTTACTAATGACCGACTACTGGTAGTTTTGAAATATGGTGGAAACGAATGTTCAGATATTTTTCTGCTATATATTTTTATTTTGCTTTTATCTGGTTTTGCCCGGAGGGTTCATACATAAATTGTAGCCTTTATCACTCAGGTATAATGGTGAAAGAATGTTTGAATTCGGTTCAAGAGTTCCGAAGATAACCCCCTGCAAACAAACTTATAAACTAACAAACACTTACTCTTTATAATATTAGTATAATAACTTTTATTTTTTGCCCGCGGCTTCGCTCGCGTGAATTTCCCGCGGGAACAATGTGTTTCCCCGGGATAAAAGGTACCCTATGAAATTTCAGGAAGATAGGTTTAGTAGATAAAGCGTGAAGAAGTAACAAACAGATAAATAAATAAACAAAATCACTTTTGCATTTATAATATTAGTTAGGAGTTAGTTATGATGTGGTTCTTACATGAATTACTTCAAAAATAAATAAAAGTGAACAAATAATAGGTACTTTTTATATCCCACATTTAGGGTAAATTTGCAAATCAAATTACTGCCAACACTGGTTGAGTTTTGTATACAAAATAAAATAAAAGTAAAACGAGAATTATAGTGAATAAATTACTTGCTTGCTTGTGAAAGGTGATTCCCTGGCTTTTATTATTGAAACTAGAATGGTTTCCGCAAGTTTTTAATTATTCACGCCGGCATAATTCATTTTTATTCGTGATGTTCACGCGTGCGCGATTGGTAGCGTACTGGCAGCGGCTGCCGGACACCTCATATCATCCAACTTCTCATTGGAGGCTTCACTTATTTCAATGAGAGAAGGCGTCCGTGTGTATTTGGTCCATGAGTTTAGGTATATAACTAAGGTCATAAATAAAGCAAAGTAGGTTAAAGGTTGAGAAAGAGGTCAACCGTAGAATCCAACGCGGCTGGGTAGCGTTCGGGAAGCTTCGCGATATCTTCTCGTCAAAAATACCGCAGTGTCTCAAGACTAAGGTCTTTGACCAGTGTGTGTTGCCAGTAATGACATACGGAACTGAGACGTGGTCGCTTACTATGGGCCTCATAAGAAGGCTCAAGGTCACCCAAAGGGCGATGGAGCGCGCTATGCTCGGAGTTTCCCTGCGTGATCAAATCAGAAATGAGGAGATCCGTAGGAGAACTAAAGTAACCGACATAGCCCGCAGAATCGCGAAACTTAAGTGGCAGTGGGCGGGGCGCATAGCTCGTCGAACAGATAGCCGTTGGGGCAGAAAAGTTCTCGAGTGGCGACCACGAACCGGAAAACGTAGTGTTGGCAGGCCGCCCACTCGGTAGACCGACGACCTAGTGAAGGTCGCGGGATGCGCATGGATGCGGGCAGCGCAGGACCGGTCGTTATGGAAATCCTTGGGGGAGGCCTTTGTCCAGCTGTGGACGTCTTTCGGCTGAGAGAGAGATAGGTTAAACCACATAATTTTATTAAAACAGTTACATTATCAGTTAACAATAAACATGTTATGTCTCTAATCGAGAAACAACTTTGAAATACATATTTATAAAAGCTCGGAGTTAGTGATGTGCCGTTTTCGAAATATTTAAAGGACAAGCCACGGGAAAAAGACGTGATAAAATGTAGGTAAAAGAACTAGCGGAAACTTTACGATGCCGACGCCAGATATAGCTTCACTTGGTTGAATTCTTGTTTGAACACTGGCTGGCACGAGACTTTGAATATGTGCTTAAAGTTTGAACAAACATTTGCACTTTGCCATGCAGTGTCGGTTTTTTAAGCGCACATCAAAGCGTTCAAATTACTTCAAAGTTTAATGTGTTCAAATGTGTGAGAGCGTAGCCTACTACACTTGTAGAAAGTTCTAATTGCGCGAGCGTTGATGATGTCTGAACGGTTGTGTTTGCGTGGACTGGCAGATACTGTAAGATGGATTGGAATAATGACGCCGTCCTTGAATTTCTTGAGTTGCTGCTAGGGGAACTATCTATACGATTTGATTAAAACTAACGTGAGAAATAGTCATAATGATTTTGATACGGATATTTACGCGTCTTGTTAGCCAGATTTGCCGACTTGTTTCGACTTCATACGGAAGTCATTTTCAAGTATAACTGTATAACTGTTCTTTTGGAAAAAAGTATATATTTTTATTTTATTTATAACTAGCTTTCGCCCGCGGCTTCGCCCGCGTGAATTTCCTTCCCACGGGAACAGTGCTTTTTCCCGGTATGAAAGGTACCCTATGTCCTTCTCCGTACTTCCAGCTATGTGTATGCGAAATTTCAGGAAGATTGGTTCAGTACATGAAGCGTGAAGAGGTAACAAACAAACAAAAAAACAAACAAACAAACAAACAAACAAACCAACAAACAAACAAACAAACTCACTTTCGCTTTTATAATATTAGTTAGGATTTCAAAAGTATTCATCACAGGATACCCGAAATAATTTTAAATAAAAGTTTCCGCGCATGTTTCTTTGCGTAAGTGATTTGAAGGTTATAGGTCCAAGACTTTAGAAATTACAGGGGGGGGGGACACTGTGTAAACGACTTTGGCGGGCTTTATCTCGCAAATAAACCACCCACCTCTACGCAGGGTCGATGACTCTTTTGCCTACTCTCTGAAAGATAAAGCCGACCTTCTGGCCTCTCTTTTCGCGGCGAACTCAACCCTTGATGACCAGGGAAATACCCCTCCATCAATTCCTAAGTGTAGTACTTCTATGCCAGACGTCCGCTTCGTGCAAAGTACTGTGCGCAAAGTACTCCGTTCCCTGGACATCAACAAGTCGTGCGGGCCTGATGGCATCCCTGCTATCGTGCTGTGGCGTTCCGTGGCATTCCCACGGGATTTAACGGCACCTTTACTTTGCGAAGGCATCGTAAAGTAATTAACAAAATGCACAATGCCTTCGCAACAAAGGACCGACAACTTATACAACTTATTTACAACCGGCAACTTACTTTATGATTATTGCCGAACGGAATCCCAAATAATTTGTACAACCATTTTTTATGATAATGTTCCGTTACAACTGTTAACGTTTAACTTAAAACATCTATTAAAAGACAGTCTGACTTTACTCACTAAACAGTGAACACGCGTTTCATTTACCAGTCCTTCTGGTATAAACCTACCAAGTACTCGTCCGAACATAGTAGGTACAGTACTTTGGTCAATCAGTTAATTTAATGGTGACCCTTACATAACTCACCACAAGTGAGTCAGTTTAGCCACATATATCCATAAACAATACAAATAGTAAAATCTAAAATATAAAGTTACATAAAAATATAATATGGTAAAGTGGTGACATCCCGACGTGATTCCGATATGATATCGACGTGATCTACAAACCGACGTGATATCTACGTGATCTACAAATCGTCGTGATCAAGCAATCTGCGCAATCTACGACGTCGTGTTCTACAATCAGCGTCAGACTCAATAATACGAGCGTCCTGCCAGCAATTATCAAGACCACGATGTCACACAATGACAGCGACTACGCAGCCCAGAGCCCATCACTTGCTGAAGCACAGGCGGCCACAGCTGCACTCGCCATGATGTCAAGAATACCGGAGTTCTGGCGACAGCAGCCGCGACTCTGGTTTCATCAGTTTAACGCCATCGTGGACATACATAAGGTTAGTGACCTCCACAAAAGTCAAATATTAATATCTAAGTTGGGTAAAGACGAATTGAGCGATATTAGCGACATTCTCGAAAATATGCCAACAGAAAATATATTTAACACTTTAAAAGATAGATTAATATATGTTTATCAGGTGTGCAGAGCAACTACGCTCTGCTGCCAGAAAATGTGCGCAGAGCGAATCCGGACAAACGAAGCGGCGGGAAGAATTCTGTACCGGAACTTTACCGGGAAAAAATCTACCGGTAAAATTAAGTACCGGGAAAAAATCTCCACGCGACACCACGCTTGTCCGACTAGAATCTAACTTAAGCTATACGCAGTCTGCTACCACCGTAGCTTATGAAGGGAGCTACAGGGCCCTATATGATAACCTAACCTATAAATTAATTACAATTGAACACTTACCAAATTAAATCTTCTTTCTCTTCGGATCCAAACTTGAGTGTCTTCGGGAAGGGGGAATTCCTAATCACCCTACCTAACCCTTGAGATCTCAATTCCCCAGGACAAATAAATAGATTTCTTCCCGTAGTTTCACTCGGGAACAGCCAGATGTGAACAGCCAGCCACGTTTCACCTCTCACAAGAAAAAGTCACCATGACGGGTACACAAACACAAAGTTCAATAGTTATTTAACAAACAGGAAATTCACAAACACAACTCAAGCTAATTAGCAATCAAAGAACGCGGAACCTCTCGCGTATTAAAAATCAAACCGATATCGCATAGAGCAATGCAATGGCGACCGTCCGCGAGCCATTCGCGCTAGCAGTGTGAGAACCCCAAAACCCCTGGCGGCGATAACAGGAAACGCCTGCGTTTAGTTTTACCCAATATATTACAAACATCCCCCCGTCCCGGTCTGAGAAGCAGACCGCTAGCTTACTCTACGGGAAGGCGGGCGAGAGAGGTCACACCTCTCCTTAAAATCGAACCGTCGACCAACACCTCAGCCACACGCGGAGTGCCATCTCCGCCAAGAATCAAACGTAATATGCGAGCTCGTCGCCAAAGCAATGAGGGCAAATTTGCCTCTTTTAACAATACTAAATCACCCTCCCTGGGAGGCTCAGTCCTGTCTGTCCACTTCACTCTTTGCTGCAGCAAATGCAAATATTCAAGCGACCAGCGACGCCAAAAGTCCTGGCTCATTTGCTGCAACATTTGAAAACGCGACAACCGATATACGCGTTCATCCTTCCACGGGTATTCGGGCAGGGCATTCAACGGCCCTCCCACCAAAAAATGACCAGGGGTGAGAGCTTCCAAGTCATTTGGATCTGGAGATAGCGGACAGAGAGGACGAGAGTTGAGGACCGCCTCAACTTTACAAAACACTGTGGCCAGCTCTTCAAAAGTTAGAGCCGTTTCTCCGATAATGCGGCGGAGGTGGGTCTTTGCGGATTTCACAGCCGCTTCAAAAATCCCTCCCCAATGGGGGCAACTTGGGGGACTAAACTTCCAGGTTATTCCCCTTTGGGCAGCAATTTGACTTAAACTAGTACAATTTTTATCAATAAACACAGAAACATCCTTAAGATAATTTACAGTTCCCTTATAGTTTGTGCCATTATCAGACCTAATAAGGGAAGGTAGACCTCGACGCGAAACAAAGCGATCCAACGCGGCGACGAAGGCCTCCGTAGTCAGAGCCGATACCACCTCCAAATGGACAGCCTTGGTGGCCAAACAAACAAATACACACAAATAGCCCTTCACAATACGGGCATTACGAAAGGGAGAAGCCTTGATCGAAAAGGGGCCGGCAAAATCGGTTCCAACGCCGTCAAACGGTCTCGAAGGTCGGATTCGATCAGCGGGCAAATCACCCATCTGTGGTTGCATCGTGGATGCCTTCAACCTATAACATGCAATACATCGAAACAGAACACTACGGATTGCTCTTCGGGCAGACAAAATCCAAAATTCGCGTTGCAAAATAGCCAACAAAGCATTGCACCCAGCATGGGCGTTACGAATGTGTCGATCAGACACCAAAAGCTGCACCAAGGGTCCGCCCTTGGGCAACAACAGAGGATGGCGAGTCTCATATGGAAGATCCGCCTTCCGGAGCCTGCCTCCAACCCGAAGAAGCCCATCCGAGTCGATGTACGGGTTCAAACGAGCGACCGCGCCCTTCAACTTAGCGCGTCCGTCGCGCAAAATACGAAGCTCTGACTCAAACCGTCCGGTCTGCACGACACGGACCCAATGCAACAATGCGCTCCGGCGCTCTTCTGCACCTGCAATCGGCTCCAACCGCTTTGCCTGTGGGTTTCTACAATTATGTATGAAACGCTTAATCCAACTGGTGACACCCAGAAGCTTATCCAAGCTGCTATACCGAGCAAGTAGCCAATCCGGCTCCGACGTCGTCTCAGCGACTACAGCATGTACACGGAGCCCAGTCAAACTCAAAGAAGTAACGTCTGTCTGACAGACAGGCCAAGAAGTTTCTGATCCCATCAGCCACTCTGGACCCCACCAGAGCGGGTGTGACACCAATTCTGGTGCCGTACAACCTCGGGAGGCACAGTCGGCTGGGTTAAGCTCTCCCGGCACATGTCTCCATGTTATATCAATTCCGATATTCTGGATTTGGGAAACCCGATTTCCCACAAAAACCTCCAAGGTATGTGGGGCCGCGCGCAACCATGCAAGCGCGACCTGGCTATCCGACCAGGCGAAGATGTCCCGTATTTCGACCGTGGCCGCCAGTTCACTGGCAACGTGATGCAACAATTTAGAGAGAAGGTGAGCTCCACTCAACTCAAGCTTGGGAATAGTCAGCCTAGTCCTGATGGGGGCGACCTTGCTCTTCCCTAACAAAAGCGAGACATTGACCCGGCCATCGGCGTCAACTGTCCGCATATAGACTGACGCGGCGTAGCCTCGCTCCGACGCGTCACAAAAGCCATGCAGGCTGGCTCGATATTTCCCGGGGGGCAATATTCGACGAGGCAAGGCAATCCGATTGACTTCCTTAATCGATGAAAACAACTCGAGCCAATCATCCAATGGAGGACCAAACAGCGGCTCGTCCCACGAGACGCCCAAAGTCCAAAGTCTCTGAAGAAGACACTTCGCAGAGAATATCACTGGACTGATCCAACCGCTTGGATCAAACATACGGGCTATTACGGACAACACCGTTCTCTTAGTCCAGACTTTTGGTATTTCCAAGTCCACTTGGAATGTGAAAATATCGGTTAGCGGCTGGTACTGCATGCCCAGCACCGCTATCCTGTTGGGATCATCCACATCCTCAAACAGGTGAGGGTTCTGTTGGTGATCCTCCGGGATCCCTTCTAGAACTTTAGGCTCATTAGACAACCACTTACGTAGCTCGTAGCCACCTGTCTTCAATATTTCAATCAATTCATCCCGCAGTAGGAGGGCCTCCTCAATACTTTGGGCTCCGGTGCACACGTCATCAACATACAAGTCACGTGACAGCACGGAAGCCCCACGGGGAAAGCGGATCCGTTCCCGCTCTGCCAATTCAAGCAATGATCTGATGGCGATATAGGGACTAGATTTCAAACCATACGTGTTTGTGTTGAGTTCATACACCGTCACAGGATCCTCAGGGCGCTCACGCCAGAGTATCAACTGGAATCGCCTGTCCTCAGGATGTATGACTGTCTGGCGGAACATCATCCGGATGTCCGCGCCAAAAACCACTTGATGTCTTCTAAAGTTCAAGATGATGTCAATTATGTCCCTATGCAATTTGGGACCCGAATGCAAACACAGATTCAACGAAACCCCGTTCGAAGTGGGTGCGGACCCATCGAAGACGGTCCGCAACTTGCCCGTTGAGGCCTTCACCACCGCGTGGTGGGGCAAAAAATAATGCTCAGTTGAGCTCCAATCAACTCGAGCCGGAGACATGTGACCCAAATCCTCGTACTCGCGCATAAATTCAATATATTTATCGCGAAGTACGTGGTCACGCTGCATGCGTCGCTCCATGGACAGCAGTCGTTTCTCCGCAAGCGCCCTACTTTGCCCTAGGCTAGGACGAGAGGCAACAAAAGGTAACCTAGTTACAAACCGACCGGAGGGCAACCTCTCCGTGGTCGATCGAAAAAGGGCTTCGCACTCAGCGTGTTCCGGATCCATCCTGGAACTCATAGGTGGCTCCTCCACCTCCCAAAACCTTTGCATGGTCTTGGCCAAGGACGCTGATGCGACGACCGGTGGCTCCTCCACGGTGCTATTATCAAACACAGGGCCCATCAGGGCGAAACCAAAAATCGTAGACACTGCCATCAGTGAAGACGAACCCAGAGCCTTCTGTGTACCCAACAAAATCCAGCCCAATACGTCCGAGCCCAGGAGCAAGTCCACTGGGCCGGGATGAAAGACAAAGGGGTCGGCCAAATCCAGACCCGAAACCAAAGACAACACACCCGGCGGTATGTCTGTCGAGGGGTGCCAACCCGCAATGGTATCCATTACCATAGCCGAAGTCGTGATCCTCATTGTGGAGGACTTCAGCGAAGAAAAGGTGACAAGTGTCTGGCCCGTCAGACACTTCACTTGTATGCCACCAACTCCAAGAAGTGGCACAGGCGAGTCTTCCACGACTAAACCTAACTGGCGTGCCACTCGAGTGGTAACCAAACTGCTTTGAGCCCCTGAGTCCAACAGAGCTCTCAAATTAATGGCTTCCCCTACGACCCCATACGCGGACCACCGCGGTAGGGAGCAGAACCGTCCGCGGCTCTGTCCCAGCAAGGGAGCAAGCTAGTTACGGGCTCCCCACTCTCTCCAAACCAGGGGCGCGCCACTGACCCGGATAATATGGCGGGCGAGTGCACATCCCCATCTGAGGGGGCATAACCCGCGGCCCGGCCATACATATGGTACGGCGGGTGGTACTCCAGCCGTGGGTACTCGTGCAGCGGCGGAGAAAACCGCTGCGGCTGCATGTGTTGGGTATTGGTAACCCGCGTGGAGGGGGTGTCCCCACTCTCACGTCCGATCTAGGGCCCCCGCCCATGGGGGCCCCATCCGGGGCCTGGCCAGCCACATACTGGCCATGACCTTGGGGCGCGTGGTCCCGGTCCGCCAAGACCCGCGCCGGTACGCGACCCCCTCCCGAGGGGGGTGCGACGAGCGAAGCCGCGTCCTCCGTCCGATGGTGGAGGGCTTCGCGCAGGAGCGCCCCCGCCCATAGGGGACCCCTGCCTCAACAACCGGGGGCCATCCCCGTTCCGGTTCATGCAGAGCATCACGTGGTGCAGCCCACGGCATGCACTGCATGGTATGGCCCTGGGACAGTCACGTGCATAGTGACTGCCCAAACAGTAAAAGCATAGTTCATGCCGCCTTGCCATGCGGCGCCGATCTTGTACTGGCAGTCCCTGCCAGTCCCTGCATTGTAGCAGGCTGTGGCCCATCCGGCCACATTGCAGGCAGTCCGCGTCCCTCGCGACTGCTGCCGTGTGCGCAACCCGCACACCAGCTCCACGCGGTGGCGGTTGCCGTCCCTGTTGGGGCCTACGTTCAGGCGCTCTGGATGGCGCTGAGTCCGTCATGGTATTCTCAGCCGCCCGTGCCTCAAACTCCAAAAACTTCACCAAGTCAGTGAATGTTGGTAGGGTGGTGCTATCCCGTTCCGCATTCTCGCGCTCAAATCGCGAGCGGATGTCATTGGGCAATTTGCCCAATACAATGTGCACCAACAAAAAGACCATTGGTCCACCGGCAGCCCCAGTGTGCGGAGCGCGTTACAGGCCACTGTAACGGGCGTGAGCAACTGCAGGCGCAACTGTGCCCTGTTGGCCACCTTGGGCAGGGCCATCAACTGTGCGGCGTGCGCATCCGCTAACAAACGTAAGTTTTGGTAGCGGGAGTTCAATAACTCCCAAGCCGTATCGTACTGGTCGTCCTCCACCCGGAGGTGCTGGATGAGCGACCGCGCTTCATCCTCAAGAGTGGAGAGGAGGTAGGCCATCTTCTGGGCCTTTGACAAATCCTGTCGTGCTACGACCAGGGACTCAAACATATTTTTATATGCTACCCACTCCTCCATCCTACCCCCAAAGTGGGACAGCTGAAGGGTGGGGAGCCGACCAGTAACCGCTGGTCCTTCCTGTCTAACAGGTGTGCGAGGGGCTGGTCCGCCAGCCTGTCTCGCCCTTATTGCGGTCACCGCCTCCGCGATATCATCGTGCAGACTCAGGATCTGGTCCATGTCCGCCATGTGACCTGCGTAGGCCTCCGGGGTAAGATCGGCTTCGGTAAGCGCCGCCATGGCCGCTTCCGCGCTAATCAATCGTGAGTGGAGGTGATCCGCTCTTAGCAGTATGGCGCCCTCCCTGTCCTTCCGGGACAGGAGTCCTCCGGCCGTCACAAACCATCTCAATTCGTTGGCGAGTGTCGCCCTAGCATTGGAGGCCTTCGCCATCGCGTCAAGTCACAAACAAAAAATAACAAAAGGTAAATAAAAAACAACAAAATCAAGCAACTACACGAAGAACCGCGGTAGGTATGAGAATGGCACAAACCCGGAACGCACGGTACAAACCGCAAACAAATACAAAAAAGGTTACAAATATTCTTATACAAACAAACTAAGAAAAATCTAATAATTTTTACAAACAATTAATTATTTTTTACAAACGAACAAATAGAGGGTAGATAAACTACGCTCTGCTACCAGAAAATGTGCAGAGCAACTACGCTCTGCTGCCAGAAAATGTGCGCAGAGCGAATCCGGACAAACGAAGCGGCGGGAAGAATTCTGTACCGGAACTTTACCGGGAAAAAATCTACCGGTAAAATTAAGTACCGGGAAAAAATCTCCACGCGACACCACGCTTGTCCGACTAGAATCTAACTTAAGCTATACGCAGTCTGCTACCACCGTAGCTTATGAAGGGAGCTACAGGGCCCTATATGATAACCTAACCTATAAATTAATTACAATTGAACACTTACCAAATTAAATCTTCTTTCTCTTCGGATCCAAACTTGAGTGTCTTCGGGAAGGGGGAATTCCTAATCACCCTACCTAACCCTTGAGATCTCAATTCCCCAGGACAAATAAATAGATTTCTTCCCGTAGTTTCACTCGGGAACAGCCAGATGTGAACAGCCAGCCACGTTTCACCTCTCACAAGAAAAAGTCACCATGACGGGTACACAAACACAAAGTTCAATAGTTATTTAACAAACAGGAAATTCACAAACACAACTCAAGCTAATTAGCAATCAAAGAACGCGGAACCTCTCGCGTATTAAAAATCAAACCGATATCGCATAGAGCAATGCAATGGCGACCGTCCGCGAGCCATTCGCGCTAGCAGTGTGAGAACCCCAAAACCCCTGGCGGCGATAACAGGAAACGCCTGCGTTTAGTTTTACCCAATATATTACAAACATCAGGAATCCGAGTCCCGTCAACTAAACAAATTACTAAATGAAATGGAGCTCGGAGACCAAAAACCTACTCAATTACTTAGACGCATGCGGGAACTCAATAACAATCGCATCGCAGATGACACACTTAAAATATTATTCATAGGGCATCTGCCAAACTCAATACAACCAATACTAACCGCGTGCGACGCAGACGAAATTAGTTTAAATAACCTCGCGATAATGGCAGATAAAATATTAGAAAACACTAACTGCCCATTTCAAACAGCTTCTATTAATGAAAAATATGTATCTACAATAAATTCTTCTGATGTTTCCGCGAAATTAAATAGCTTACAATCAGAAGTTAAATGCATTTTAGATAAGATAACTGACAAGGGCCATAAATCGCGAGACCATAGCCAACAAAGCCACCCTATTCAAAATAACTATAAATCGCGCACCAAAAATAAAAGTAATCATAGGGATTTTGCCGATCAAACTTTAAAACCCGGCGATCCAAACTACATGTGCTATTATCATTACACTTACTTAACAAATGCGCGCAAATGTGGCGATACCAAATATTGCAGTAGTTATAATATTAAAAATAATCCTGCAAACATGACTTCGACACCGGCAGACATAAATGTTGCTGAGGTCGATAAGTCATATAGATTATGCGTTAGTGATAAAATAACAGGTACTCAATTTTTAATAGACACAGGCGCTGATGTTTCCGTTCTAGCCGCGAAAAAGCGAACAGGAACGTCAGATTATACCCTGTATGCAGCTAACGGTACTCAAATTACTACATATGGTAAAAAAACCATTACCATTGATTTAGGTTTACGTCGCCCTTTTCAATGGACATTTATATTAGCCGACGTCTCTAAATCTATTATCGGTGCAGATTTTCTGGCCGCTAACAAATTAATGGTCGATTTACATGAAAAAAAACTAGTCGACAAAGTAACTTCGTTATCGCGTCAAATAAATGTTCTTCAAACTAGTGAACCAACAGTTCGTTCTATAAACGAGAACGACGAATATCACGCTATTTTAAAAAAGTTTCCGAACATCACTAAAATGGAAAATTTCTTATTAGAACCTAAGCATGACGTGAAACATCACATTTATACTACCGGACCTCCGGTACATGAGAAGGCACGCCCGCTTAATCCACAAAAATACAAAGCAGCCAAAGCTGAATTCGAAAGAATGATGCAATTAGGTATTTGTAGGCCCTCAAATAGCCCTTGGGCTAACCCTCTCGTTTGCGTAACTAAAAAAGGAGAACAAGAAATAAGACCCTGCGGTGACTATCGCAGGCTTAACGCACAAACAACTCCTGATCGCTACCCTTTACCTAGACTATTAGATTTCACTTATATGTTAAAAGGAAAAACTATATTTTCAAAAATAGATGTTAGAAAAGCCTATTTTAATATACCGATGGCTGAAGAAGATATTTCTAAAACTGCCGTCATAACACCGTTCGGTTTGTTCGAATTTACTCGGATGAACTTTGGTTTACGTAACGCAGCACAGGATTTCCAAAGATTTGTAAATAATGCCCTCAAAGGCTTAGATTTCGCATTCCCATATTTAGATGATATTATTATAGGTTCAGAATCAAAATCACAACACTTAGTGCACCTAGAACAAGTCCTAGAGAGACTAAACAATTATGGTCTCACAATTAATTTACAAAAATGCGAATTCGGTAAACCCGAACTAGATTTCTTAGGCTATCACATTACTCCTGAAGGTATTATACCCAGCAATAATAAAGTTCAGGCTATAATTAATTATCCTCAACCAAATAATATCGAGGAATTACGACGTTTCTTAGGAATGATTAACTTTTATAGAAATAGCATTCCGAACGCCGCGCAAATACAGGCACCATTAAACGCGTACATACACAATTCTAAAAAACGCGATAAGACAAAAATTACATGGACTGAAGAAGCAATAAAAGCTTTCAGCCAGTGTAAAGAAAGTTTAAGTGCCGCTACAATGTTATCACACCCTGATCCCTCCGCACCGCTAATTTTAATGACGGACGCTTCAGGTAGTTGCGTAGGAGCAGCTTTAAACCAACAAATAAATGGCAAATTACAACCACTAAGTTTTTACTCTAAAAAATTAACTGAAACACAGTCTAAATATAGCACGTATGATAGAGAACTCTTAGCAATATTTATGTCAATAAAACACTTTAGGTATATTATATGTAAACTTTGTAATAAGGTTCAAAATATTGTACTTGGAATTTGGAATAAATAAAAGACGTGTGGTTCGCTCGATTTTCTATTGGACACTAACTTGTACATACAAAGCATCGAGTAATATAGGACGAAACTTAACTTACATACCGCCCACCAAAAGGGCTTTGAGACCTTTTCTCAGTGTATGAATTTGGTAAACAAAGAAGAAAAACATGTAAACAAATGCTAACGTAGCAGAATAAAGATTTAACTATGAAAAAAATGACTGTTGTCTTTTAGCTATTAATCTATTTAAAGTTAAACGAAACATTTAAACAATGCAATAATTATAATTTACATCGTCATTCGTCATTTAACGAAACGCTAACCTTCAAACAGAAAAGTCAAAGTACCCTACATATTTCAACAGATAAATTCTTATAGCAAATTACAAATATACAGATGTGTAACCTATAAATCTGATGCAGAAATAGGTAATGGGCATAATTTTGAAATTGATCGTCTAGTTAACTTTCCATTATAACGAACAGTATAAACTCTCGTGATATCGTCATGTCCGGGATGTTTTTCCATAATCCTTGCCAACGCCCATTTGCTCGGTGGCATATTTTCATCTTTCAATAAAACGATGTCACCAATTTCAAACTCTGGCGTTCTTTTCAACCACTTCGGTCTCTGATTTAGACGTGACAGGTATTCAGTTTGCCAACGTTTCCAGAATCCTTGTACAAGTCGTTGGGTATGTTGCCATCTCGTCAATAGACTCATGCAGGTTGTGGAATAATCGCGGTCTGGAACGGTTACAAGAGCTTCTCCAGTAATAAAATGTCCGGGGGTGAGCACTTGAATGTCGTCTATTACATCAACGTCAGTGTTAATTGGAGTCAATGGACGAGAATTCAAACAGGCTTCGATTTGAGTAAGTACTGTAGCGAATTCTTCAAAAGTTAAATTTGATGTCAATGTCTTACGAAGGTGCTGCTTGACGGATTTGACTCCCGCTTCCCAGAGGCCGGCAAAGTTTGGGCTATATGCCGGCAAAAAGTGCCACTGCGTTCCTTCATTGGTAAGTTGATCAGAAACGTGACCTGGAATTTCAAGTCCACTCTCTCTCCACATGGCTGCTAATTCTTTATGCGCTGCTACAAAATTGGAGCCATTGTCACTCCAGATTTCATGACATCTGCCTCTTCTGGCAACAAAACGTTTAAATGCCGCGATGAACGCATCTGAGGTCAAATCACTCACCAATTCTAAATGTATCGCCTTCACAGCCATACAAATAAATATACAAATATAGGCCTTACTAGTCTTAGCGCCCCTTCCCTTATGATTTAGTACGTGTACCGGTCCAGCAAAGTCGACTCCACTCCGAGAAAAGGGACGTGAACATGTAACACGTGATTTAGGTAAGTCGCCCATTATTTGTTGCCTATTGGTTGCCTTTTGACGTGCACAAGTAAGGCACGTGTGAATATGCTGTTTGACCAAACCTTTACAGCCGACTATCCAGTATTTGCTCATCAGGTAAGAAATCATTAACTTTATTCCTCCGTGCATTGTTTTTAGGTGAGCATCACGTATTATCAACAATATTAACTTATTCCTTTTGCCAAGTATTACAGGGTGTTTTACATATTCGTCTACTTCTGCGTGTCTCAATCTACCGCCCACCCTGAGTATATTTTTCTCATCAATAAATGGATTGAGGGTCTTCAAATTGCTTTTATTACTCACTATCTTGTTTTCCTTTAATCTTCTAATATCTTCTAAGAACTCTTCTTCTTGACTTTGCCTTATGCAAATATCTAGAGCGTCCTGTATTTCATCTGTCGTTATATTTTGGTTTATTTTCTCTGGTTGCCTTCTCATATTAAGAAATCTCTTACAATGTGCTATCACTCTCAATAACTCAGTAAGTGAATCGTAATCTTCGTATTTTATAACTGACCCTTCCGGTATTGTAATGTGTAAATAGGACTGTATATTGGTTTTCTTTTCTATATCTGTAGATGGCATTGACGGTTTAGTGAATTCAATGGTTTCATTCTTTAACCATGTAGGACCGCGCCACCACATATCATTTTGCTGTAATTCCAAAATAGATGAACCTCTGGATGCAACATCTGCTGGATTGTTCGAAGATTGTACATGGAACCAATGAGTGCTGCTGACCTGCTCTAATATTTCGACAACCCGGTTGGCCACAAACGGTTTCCATCTATTCGGTTCTCCAGATAGCCATGCAAGGACAATTGTGGAATCTGTCCATGCGAATACATTTTTTATTGGAACTCTCATGGCTTGACTTACTTTCTGCAATAATTTCGCCAACAATGTGGCTCCGCTCAATTCAAGCCGTGGCAATGATATAGTTTTTACTGGAGCTACCTTTGTCCTTGCCGCAACAAGATGTGTTTGTACTCCGTTGAATTTTGTGACTACTCTGCAATAAACTACAGCTGCATAGGCCTTTATAGATGCGTCACAAAATCCATGCAAGGTGATGTTGTCGTTGTCAGAGCTTAAAGTGTTTACCCATCGTTTAACCTTGATATTGCGAACGCTTTCTAAATCTTCTCTAATTGTTTGCCACTCTTCCCTCAACTCTGTTCTTACTTCTTCATCCCAACCGATGCCTTCTAACCATAGTTTTTGTACTAATATTTTTGCGGTAACTATCGTCGGTGCAATCCAACCCAGTGGGTCGAACAATTTTTGTAAGTCTGACAATACAATTCTTTTTGTAATCTTTGGTGTCATGGGTTCTAGTTGTAGTTGATATTGAAATTCATCATTTCCGATGTTCCACGATAGTCCAAGAGCCTTAATCATACCATCCAATTTCATGTCAAAATTTGCCTTTGTAGTTATTTGATCAGCATTTAACGATTTCAAAAATTCTGTTTCGTTGGATGCCCATTTTTGTAGTTCGAAACCTCCTCGTTTTAGAATTTTTATCAGATCTTTACTAGCCTGAATTGCTTGTTCTATCGTGTCAAATCCGGACATTACGTCATCAACGTACGTGTCTTCACGTATAATTCGGGTGGCTTCTGGGTACATAGCACCCTCTTCGTCTGCAATCTTCATCAAAGTCTTGATCGCTAGATAAGGAGCGCTCGCGGTACCAAAAGTCACTGTGCACAGTCTGTAATCCTTAATACCATCGTTTTTGCATGAATTCTCTTTCAATAGGTTTAATTGATCTTTTGATTGACTTGACTCTCGACGCCAAAGCAATCTGTGATAATCTCTGTGCTCTTTGTGTAATAAAACCATTCGATACATTTTTACGACGTCACTCACAAAGCAAACCCTGTACATGCGCCATCTCATGATTATACTCCGCAAGTCTTCTTGTAAAACGGGTCCCACTAATAGCTCGTCATTCAGAGAAATCCCATTTTCACCTTTACAGGAGGCGTCGTATACAATTCTAACCTTAGTAGTCTCTTTATCTTTTCTAACTACCGCGTGATGCGGCAGATAAACAGCTTTGTTGGTTAATTCATCTTGTGGTACTTCTTCCATGTGCCCCATCGCTAAGTACTCTTCTAAAACTTTCTCGTATTCTTCTTTGAGTTCAGGTAACTTCTGTAGTCTTTTTCCTGATGTATTAACCGTTTCATTGCAACTTCTCGCGTATTTCCATGTGTTGATAAAGGATCATTGTATTTAAATGGAAGTTTTACAATATATCTTCCTTCAGAATTTCTTGTGTAGGTTTTTTCATATAAAGTTTCGCACAGCTGTTCTTCTTTTGTATGTTTTCTCTTCAAATCGTTGTCTACTTCCCACAATGTTTTCAAAAAATCTTCTTCTATAAATTGATGATGCATGACGACTATGGATGTTGGTTGTGTTGTATCTTCGACTGACCCAAATAGTATCCAACCGAGATTGGTTTTGTGCGCACATGGTGAGCCTGGTGAACCCTTGACTAAATCAGGCTGAATGATTTGAGCGTAAACATCCACGCCCAAAAGTAAATCTACGGGGCCCGGTCTGGAATAATGTGGGTCAGCTAGAGCTAATCCATCTAAATGCGGCCAACATCTTGCATTAATATGACGGGAAGGAATTTTAGTTGTAAGTTGCTTTGACATAACATATGTTTTAACCTTTATGCTGAATGACTCGCATTTTGATTCTACGTCGATTCGAGTCACGTGTTTTATATCTTCCTTCGTAGACCCAACGCCGACTACTGTGCCCTTGACAGGATAACGCTTAGCTTGAAGTAGTTGAGCAGCTCGTTGACTTATAAAACTCGCCTGTGACCCCGGGTCAATCAGTGCTCGTAATGTAGTTGCATTGTTGTCTTCGCTTCGAACTTGTACAAGCGCTGTTGCCAATAATGCTGTACTTTGTTTAGTAGCTACGTGTGACGCCAACATTGTGATATCAGTTTCTTCTTGTTCTTCTTCACAACTTTCTATCTTGGTGTGCAGTGCCACATGGGGTTGTTTAATTTTCTCAGTGTTGCCCGATGTTTCACTTGAACTCGCGTTGGTTTCTTTGTCTTCGTGAAGGAGAGAATGATGGCGCCGTTTGCATATTCTACAGCATAATGGTAATCGACAGTACCTTACAGAGTGTCCCGATGTAAGGCAATTAAAGCATAAGTTGTTTGTTTTCACGTATTCACTTCTCTCAGTAGGCGTTTGTTTTCCAAATTCCTTACAATGGCTGAGTGTATGATTATCTTTGCATACTGGACATGTCTTTGTTTTTTCGACATTTGTAGAAATGTGAAATGATTTTTCTTTAATAGGAACATGACTTGATTTTTTGTCTTGATGGTTCTACAAGTTCTAGTGTACGGAAGCGGTTCTCGAGGAATTTGCGACACATTTCAAGCGATGGTAGGGTATCCGGCTTCTCACATTTGTTGCTAACATACTCTTCCCAATCTTTGTGCGTTTCTGCATCAAGCTTCTGTACTATTAGAAAAATAATAAACGGATCCCAGTTTTCAGTTTTAATTTCTAAATTCTTCAAATGATGTAAACACTCAAATGTTGTATCTAACAAATTCTTTATTTGACTTGACGTATTAATTGAAAGCTTTCTTTGTGAAAATAATCTCTTCATGATAGAATTAATTGTGATGCGTTTATTTCCGTACCTAGATTTTAATAGTTCCCAAGCCTGTTCATAATTAGATTCTTCCACTTGTATATGTTTTATTACACAGGCCGCTTCTCCATTAAGACTTGTTTTTAAATAGTGTAACTTCTGTACCTTCGTTAATGTTTCGTTGTTGTGTACGAGAGCGGAGAATAAATCGTGAAATGATAACCAGTCTTCGTATTGTCCACTGAATGTAGGTATTTGTATTTTAGGTAACACAACTCGCGCATGTTGTACTTCCTTAGGGACAGGGCCTGGTGAGGGACCCGCCACCGCCGGCGCAGGTTCACTTGTTAACAAATCCATAAGTTCTGTTTTTAAACTAATATATATTTCTTCGTGTTCAGAAAACTCATCATTTTGTAAATACGGCAACAACACCTCTTTCTCCTTAGGTACATTACGTATAATATCGGCATGCGCTTGTTTATATCGTTCCCAATGATCATCAACACACTTTATCCTACTTTCAATGTAATTACGTGTCAATCTTGCTTTAGGACACTTTTTTAAATTCACTCGGGTTTTCTCTAGGATAATCACAATATGTTCCACTATTTTTAATGCAACTTCAGCCATTGTAAACACTAAACAACGTAGTAGTCAATTTGTAATCTTCACACTTGTTTCTTATTATTTTATTTGCCGTGAATACTCGCACCTACTCTGCTTATCTGAGCTTGGAATGCAGTTCTTTTGTTCTCGGGCGCTCGGCTACCGTGAGTCGTCCAGTGTAATCCGGCTCGAAGGACCATGTAAACTTTGTAATAAGGTTCAAAATATTGTACTTGGAATTTGGAATAAATAAAAGACGTGTGGTTCGCTCGATTTTCTATTGGACACTAATTTGTACATACAAAGCATCGAGTAATATAGAGAACTCTTAGCAATATTTATGTCAATAAAACACTTTAGGTATATTATAGAAGGTAGAGAATTAATAGTTTTAACAGACTATCATAAACCCTTAACATACGCACTAACAAAAAAAGTTTCTCCATCAGATTCCCCTAGACGTCTAAGACAATTAGATTTTATTTCTCAGTTCTGCGATAAGATACAACATATCGAGGGCAATAAAAATACCGCAGCTGATACTTTGTCTAGGGTACAACAGATAACAATGCCAGGTTCTGATATTATCACTTGCGAGACATCGAACCTAGCTCAAACTCTTTCATCCATTTCACACACTGGACAGTCGAGCCATCACAATAAAGGCGACAAAGTTTTTATTCATAGGGATTTAAACAATGCTACACATGTGTTCGTTAGAAATGAAACTCATAAATCGCTTGTTCCTCCCTATGAAGGCCCGTATAAAGTTCTAAAAAGAAACCCTAAATACTATACCATAGAAATAAAAAATAAGCCTGTCACAATATCGCTCGACCGTCTCAAAACAGCTTATTTATTAATGAATGACAACGTGTTGGTCACAAAACCTACAAAAACGCCAACACCAGTACCACCGGCACCAGATATCATATCAGCAAAGAACGACACTCCACAGACGCAACCAACAGTAACCCGTTCCGGGCGCACTGTAAAAAAGGTGGTAAAATTCAACTTATGATACACGTGTCCAGACTTCACCGTTTAGAAGATGCAACAGCCCGCCTTCTAACGGCAACATGAAAGGACCACGTGCTGCATATACAGCAAGCGTCATCATTACTTCGTGTCTATTGTGCAGTGACTAGTGATAACAAAGTGAATTAAAGTGCCGGTATACAAAGACAATATTTTAGCAATTTATCAAAATTAATTAAGTAGTATATAAGTCTATATTGTAAACTTTTAATTTTTCATGTACTAACTACTAACCTAGATATAGACAACTACTTATTGTTACTAACAAGTTACTAATCATAAATGTTTAATTTTAAGCCACATGTAATATGCTCCTCCAATATTTTTGTATAAATTTAAAATTAATTATTTTGTCCGAAATTGCTATATTATGTAAATAATTATGTACAAAGGACGATTACCTATAATTTTAAATTTCTAGCTTTTTCTAAGGGTGGAGGATTGTGGCGTTCCGTGGCATTCCCACGGGATTTAACGGCACCTTTACTTTGCGAAGGCATCGTAAAGTAATTAACAAAATGCACAATGCCTTCGCAACAAAGGACCGACAACTTATACAACTTATTTACAACCGGCAACTTACTTTATGATTATTGCCGAACGGAATCCCAAATAATTTGTACAACCATTTTTTATGATAATGTTCCGTTACAACTGTTAACGTTTAACTTAAAACATCTATTAAAAGACAGTCTGACTTTACTCACTAAACAGTGAACACGCGTTTCATTTACCAGTCCTTCTGGTATAAACCTACCAAGTACTCGTCCGAACATAGTAGGTACAGTACTTTGGTCAATCAGTTAATTTAATGGTGACCCTTACATAACTCACCACAAGTGAGTCAGTTTAGCCACATATATCCATAAACAATACAAATAGTAAAATCTAAAATATAAAGTTACATAAAAATATAATATGGTAAAGTGCTAAAAACTTGTGCTCCTGAGCTGGCATCGGTTTTGACGCGGTTGTTTCGGTTCTCCTAGTCCTCAGGTATTGTCCCGAAGTCTTGGAGATCGGCCCTTGTGCACCCGATCCCTAAAAAGGGAGATCGCTCGGACCCGTCTAACTACAGGCCTATTGAATGGAAACCATTATTAATCAGCAACTTTTGGGGTATCTTGAGGATCACCAGTTGCTTAGTGATCGCCAATATGGATTCCGTCGCGACGCTCAGCTGGTGATCTTCTTGTCTATCTGACACATCGTTGGGCTGAGGCAATTGAGTGTTAGTGCGAGGCTTTGGTCTTTAGTTTGGACGTGGCGAAGGCCTTTGATCAGGTGAGGCACGAGGCGCTTCTTTCCAAACTACCTTCGTACGGGCTTCCCGAGAGATTATGCGTATGGCTGGACAGCTTTCTCAGGGAACGTAGCATAAAGGTCGCTGTAGACGGATCATGCTCGGAATCCAAACCTGTGAATGCTGGCGTCCCCCAAGGCTGCGTCCTGTCACCCACACTGTTCATCCTGCATATCAATGACATGTTGCAAATCAGCAACATGCATTGCTATGCAGATGACAGTACTGGAGATGCCTTATATCATGGACGTGCTAATCTCTCTCGTGAGGCTACTGAGGAGTGTCGGAGCAGGATTGCGTCGGACGTTAACGTGTCTCTTGAGCGAGTCTCAGAATGGGGCAGACTAAACCTAGTCCAATTCAACCCCAACAAGACACAAGTCTGTGTGTTCTCTGCCAAGAAGACCCCTTTTGCGAAGGAGCTCCATTTTGAAGGCACTGACCTCAATGCGAAGCCAAGTATTGGAATTCTGGGGGTCGACATTTCGAGCGAGGTTCAGTTCGGTGGTCATTTGGAGGGTAAAGCCAAATTGGCTTCTAAAAAGATTGGTGTGCTCGGGAGAGCGAAGCGGTATTTCCAGCCGCATCACAGGATGCAACTTTATAAGGCACAAGTCCGGCCTCATATGGAATACTGCTCGCATCTCTGGGCTGGAGCACCGAAATATCAACTCTGCCCATTTGACCGCATTCAGCGAAGAGCTGCTCGAATTGTCGGCGACTCCAGAATCTCTGATCGTTTAGACTCTTTGGCTTTACGCAGAGATGTTGCATCCCTCTGCATTTTCTACCGCATTTACAACGGGGAGTGTTCGCAGGAGCTATTCGACCACCAGCCGCTGTATTCCACCACCGTATCACACGCCTTAAGGAGAAGTACCACCCCCACTACCTTGATGGTTGGTGTTCAACCACTGCCCGTTTTTCGCGCAGCTTTTTATTGCGCTGCACTAAGCTGTGGAATAAGCTTCCCTTAGCGGTGTTCCCGAATAGATTCGACATTGGGACTTTCAAGAAAAGAGCCTATCGCTTTCTCAAAGAGTCGGCAACGCATCAGTGACCTTTTTAAGGGTCGTTGGTGTCTATGGACTGCGGTAATTGCTTACCATCAGGCAACCCGCATGCTCGTTTGCCTACTATTCAATAAAAAAAAAAATGGTAAAGCTGGTGAAAAAATGTTGTATGGAAACCCTAACTTATTTTCATAGTCCTTTTCAACGATATCCCACACAAGGGGGGGCACTCAAAAAAATAATTTACTCCCCTTTATATGGGGAGGTACCCTTAAAAAGGGGTAATTTTATTTTTTGGTATTTTTAAATATGAGATCTATATGTGAAGTATCTTCGAACCAAGTTACATGCAAGTCAGTCCATAAACGTAGAAGATATTCTGCTGTGACAGACTAGGACGGACAGACGGACTGAACGATCTTACAAGGGTTCCTTGTCGGACTACGGAACCCTAAAAAGCAAGGTATAACAGTTCTTATACAGGAATAAACCAGTAAATTTTACATTTATTGTCAGAAGTCTGAAAAAAGTGGTATAAACTTATTTTGCGCTGGATTCAGAATGAATCTTAGGGATCGAACTGCATAGTTAAGTTTGTTTATGAAACTAGTTGGTCTTTTAGTTAGATCGACAATTTAAGATGCTTTGCGTGTACGAAACCCTCGGTGCGCGATTTTGACTCGCACTTGGCCGGTTTTTTAATTATTTGTGCCGTTCTCGAAATTTTCAATGAACAAGCGGAAACGTTCTTGGTTTCTTGGAAATATTTCCGAGAACGGAAAAAAATCTTTAAAACCCGAGAAATTCCCAAGAATTTTCGGAAATCAAAGAAAGAATTCGCGGCACACTAGGCAGCATCGACTATACTAGACGCCGCACGCTCTAACTTCTACAACGAAACAATTCAGACAAAAGTATGAGGTGTGCGGGTCGGGGGTACTGAGCTCTGATTGCTCAGTTCAAGGTCAGGACATGTACTTGATCATAACTAGTGATGGAAACTAATAAGTAATCCTAACTAATATTATAAATGCGAAAGTGAGTTTGTTTGTTTATTGATTTGTTTGTTTGTTTGTTACCTCTTGACGCTTTATCTACTGAAACAATCATCCTGAAAGGGCATGTTCCATAACAGGCTATATCATGAGCAGTTCCCCAAAAATCAGAAATAATATCAAAAACCGATTAAGACTATCATAATTATATTTGTTTTTTCGTGATCTTGTTATGGTATAAAAATACATTTAATATCGCTTAATGTCGTATGATGGCCATACTGACATGGCGCCCGTACGTACGTTCGGAAAATATGATACAGAAAATCAGATACAATGCTCGATATTTTCATTATATTTTAGAAAATTAATTAAAGTAAACGTTCCTAATACATGTTACAAGCAATATCATAAAAACATATGTGTATTTCACATAAATAGATGAATAATAAATAAAATAAACAAATTCTTTCCCGCGGGCACGTATGTAGTAAAAGTACATTTTTGAACGTACCGGAAATCGAACCTGTCAAATGAAGCGCGTCAACGTCAAATCATAATGGGTGTCGGCCATTTTGGCGGAACTCGCCTAACCTTCATTACGATTTTGTTGATTTTGTTACCATAGAAATGCTACGAATTTATCGGATTTACTTATAAGGCATTGATACTGACCCAAAAATGAAAAGTTTAGATAGGTGCTTAATGATATAGCCGGCTCCCCATACATTTGTGCAACAACCCCTTTCGCATACACATAGCTGTAAGTACGGAGAAGGACGTAGGGTACCTTTCATCCCAGGAAAAAGCACTGTTCCCGTGGGAAAATCACGCGGGCGAAGCCGCGGGCGAAAGCTAGTAGTTTATATTTACCGGGTGGAATTAAACATTAAGCATTTTATAAATATTGTTTAATAAGAATAAATCAGAAAATCAGATAAAACAAACATTTTAAACTATTTATTGATTACAAAGGTTTCGTAAGAAATAAGAGTCATACAAACATACAGACAAACAGACATACAGACAAACAGATATACAAATATACCAACAAACAGACATACAGACAAACAGATATACAAACATACAGACAAACAGACATACAGACAACATATATACTAACATACAAACACACAGACATACAGAGTTACAAATATACGGACAAATAGACATACAGACAAACAAATATACAAACATACAAACACATAGACATACCGATTAACAAACATACAGACAAACAGATATACAAACATACCGACAAACAGACAAACAGACATACAGACAAACAAATATACAAACATACAGACAAACAGACAACAGATATACAAACATACAAACACACAGACATACAGATTTACAAATATACAGACAAACAGACATACAGATAAACAAATATACAAACATACAAACATACAAACACACAGACATACTGATTTACAAACATACAGACAAACAGATATACAAACATACAGACAAACAGATATAGAACAGACATGCAGACAAACAGATACATATATGTACAAACTTACAATAAACAGACATACAGAAATACAAACATACAGACAGACAGATATACAGACTTATAGACGTACTTACATACAGATATAAAGACACATACATGGAAACACAGGGAAACCTTTAATGGGTGTCAGCGCAACAAAATATTGTTAACGCATACTTTCTGAATAAACGATTTTTCATTTTTCATTTTCATTTTCATGCGAGCAAAGTCGCGTCTTAGTGCTAGTGCATACATTTACATTATGATTCAAAATTAATAATTTCGTTTTATTTTATACTAGCTGTAGCCCACGGCTTCGCCCGCGTGAGTTTCGCTTAGTTGAAAAATCTTTTTGTGTTCCAAACTGTAGTAACCTAAACTCCAGTACTCAAAATTTCAGCCATATGGTTATCCCGTGTCCCGCCGGAATATATGTTGATGAACGGGAACAGATGTTCCAGACCTTCATTATTTATACGTCAGTAGAAAATGTTCATCAGGTTGAACGACTTTTGCTAAGGCGCCATTTCCATAATGTAATAGAGTAGCTGGTCTCTTGGAGTTCTTCATCAGATGATCCTGATCTTAGATTTTCAGATTGATTAACTTTTGCAAAGGTGCCATTCCCATTATACTGTGATTGTGTATGAACAGTATAATTAAATTGTTTCTGTGTAACTCTGATAGCCGGGCTTGAATGGTGATGGAACCGGCTGCCAGTTCTGTAGTGATGGCACTGGTGATAAGTTGAGTTTGAGGTGGCGGCGGCACGTTTGAAGCGCCTGCCGCACCCAGGAGGAGTTTGTACTGGTCCTCCGTGGTAGGGTTGGTGGTTGGGGAACTCATGATGTGGTGGTTGCACAACTTAATTTCACTTCACTTTAGTTTAGGGTCACCAATATACTGTGATTGTGTATGAACAGTATAATTAAATTGTTTCTGTGTAATTACTGTAATAATGGAAGTGTCTTATGGCACAAAGGTACAGTGATGTAGGTACGTAACCCTACACCATATTTCTTATAGTTTAGCTGTTCTGTTAAGGTTCTTCATCAGATGTTCTAGTTTTCAAAATCAATTATCCTAACTGAATGAGAAATTGACGCGAGCGAAGCCGCGGGCGAAAACTAGTAGCCTATATGTTGCCCAGGCTTAATAGCTATACAACAAAAAAAGTTTCATTCAAATCCGTCCAGTAGTTTTTGCGTGAAACGCGTACATACATACAGACAGACAGACAGAAAGACAGACAGACAAGAAATTCAAAAAAAATATTTTTGCTTTCTATTATTCTTTTTAGGTCTCCCTCTATCCATTTCAGTCAAAAATACTAAATGTACAGACAAAATATTTTTACTGTTTTATTATATGTATAGATTATTATACAAAATTAGCATTTATAATTCTCTATTCAAATCGTGGTACAACACTACTTACACGTGCCAATAATTCAAGAACGGGATAGCGATAATTATTTACATAGGAAAGAAAGGGATGCATGGAAAAAAGACATCAACGCGACCTGATATCTTACCATCTTACATGCAAAAACAACCAAACCAACCAATATAGCTAGAGCTCTCGTCATCATCCTGAAATTAAAATAATTTTTAAAAGTAGCTTACCTGTGAAATGTTATGCCATCTTTTTTGAAATTAGATGTTTGGCTACATTTTCCACACCAATTAATAGTACACGGAGCCATTTCACTTCAATACTCAATATTGATTTTAATAAAAATAATTCTATAGACAAACATGTGCACGGGTCACGGATAGAGATGGGCGCTTGGATAAATTTCGGGAAGGTAAAAATGGGAAAGAATGGGTAGAATGGGTAAAAATTAATTTATACCCATTTATACCCGATATTTTTAATTTATGCCGGGTAGAAATTAAAATGAAAGGAAAATATCCTTATTTACTTTAATTCTGTTAGAATAATAAATAAAGTATAAATATTAAATATGTTTTGATTAAAAGGAAGGAGGCCTTAGGAGAATCTATTATTTCATATGGGTTAAGCAGTTATGGCCGTACGTTTGAATCTCACCTAAACCGAATATACGAATTGCAACTTCGTTTAATTAAGTGTATATTGCCTGCTAAAATTAAGGATAAACACAAAGATGACAATGACGGCTTATTTTACCACTGCAGACTGATGCCAGTACATGATAAAATCAAATTCCTATTATTAGTAGAGAAATATCAAAATAATTCATTACCAATAACATGCTTTGCTACCGCAACTCATAATATTGCGACTAGGAATAGATCAAATCTAAAACTTCAACTACCTCGATACACTAACTCCTATGGAAAAAATAGACTTGCCTTTAAAATACCTTTTTTATTGAATCAGTTACCAAATAATGTAAAAACAGAACTTACAGGGAAGAATATTAAAACAAAACTAAAACACTATTTCATTAATAAATTAAATACAAAAAATCTTACTTAACTGTAATAAATAGTAAAAAAGACATCCTGTATTAAAACATATCTGCTTGGTCACCTATTGACAACGTCGCCGTCGTCGGTACTTACTAACCGGTTCTGACTGAGGCGCATGACAACTGGGCGAGCGTGGCGATAGGTACTAATCCATTAAATACGTGTAGATACTTACTATATATTATTAAACTATGCTAATATCACTTACTATATATTATACTTGCGACTTTTAAAGATATATGTGTGTTTTTATAGATATATATTATTTAAATGTTAGAAGATGAATACCCAGTGCCGAGAAAAACTTAATTTAAGTTTATAGTGTACTGTAAATATGTAATGTTGTTTTTTATTGTTAAATAAATAAATAAATAAATAAAAATAAACAAATAACTAGTTATTTTTGGTTCAAATATTAAAAAAACAAAAACAACAGATTTAAAATCGTATTCAAATAATATTTTGAAAATAATGATGCATATTTAGTATATGGCTGTTTCAAGTAGAATTAACAAAAAAATCAAAACATCTTCAATTGTGTTATAGATTAACTTTTGCCCGCGGCTTCGCCCGCGTGAATTTCCCATGGGCACAGTGCTTTTTCCTGGGATGAAAAGTATCCTATGTCCTTCTCAGTACTTCTAACTATGTGTATGTGAAACAGGAAGATTGGTTGAGTAGTAAAGCGAGAAGAGGTAACAAACAAACTCACTTTCGCATTTATAATTTTAGTTAGGATTAGGATTTGGAGGTAACTTCGCAATATTTTTCTATCGAGAAAATTTTATGCACGCGTGTTTTTGAGAGAGTTAGTAGGTAACTAAGTTTGCTGCATTTTAATTTTCAATTAAGTTTTTCATTATTACTGATTCTAGCTGTTGCCCACGGCTTCGCCCGCGTGAGTTTCGCTTAGATGAAAAATCTTTATGTGTTCCAAACTGTAGTAACCTAAACTCCAGTACTCATGCTCATCAAGTTGAACGACTTTGCCTAAGGCGCCATTTCAATATATGTAATAGTGTAGCTGGTCTCTTGGAATTCTTCATCAGATGATCCTGATCTTTGATTTCTATACGTCAACAGAAAATGCTCGTCAGATTGATAAACTTTTGCTGTTCTGTTAAGGTTCTTCATCAGGTGTTCCTGTTTTTAAAATCAATTATAGCCTATATGTTGCCCAGGCTTAATAACTATACAACAAAAAAAAAAATCATTCAAATCCGTCCAGTAGTTTTTGCGTGAAACTTTACACAGTACTTAATTTAATAACTGAATATGTGCTTAAACACTTTATTTTATAATAAATCTTAACGATATATTATAAAATATCGTAATTACAAACATTTTAATTTTTACCCGGTATAAATTAAAAATTCCTGGGAAAAAATGGGTATAAATCAATGATATACTATATACAAGAGGCAGATATGTTATAGGCGCGCGCGCTGTGAAGACTCGAATACGACCCAATTGGAACGTCTTGTAATCAGTCTGCGCCAAGCGCCTCGTCGAGCGTACCGCGTCGTAAGTTCCTGTGTCCTTACCAAGATATATTAAAAATGCCATCGTGTGTGTTTCGAAAGTGTACCAATTATGATTCTAAAGTTAACAAAGTACAAGGGATCTCTTATCACATGTGAGTATGCAAAAATAGTTTGATTGTTTAGTATATTTCAATTATTTTTCACTCACTGACGCCATGTTCAGACAAAGAAAGAGAGATTCTAGTTTTGACGTGAGAGCGACAAGGATGCGTGCGCTGCGGACATAGATTAGTTAGTGCAGAATCGAATACTAATGGTGACTTCAATGCCTAAAATTAATGTTCAGTTGTTTTTTTATTATTGTTCGTTATTATAATAGCTATCTAATGTGTGTAATGGACTAATTTAATAAACATTAAAATAGTTTCACTGAATTCGATTTTCTACTATTATAATACATTATACTGATAATTGAGGATTACTATTGTTTTTTTTTTTTTATCAATTAGGTTTCCGAGTTTTTTCCGACACTGAATTGTTAAATATTTCAATATATATGATTTACTTTTATAAGATGTTTTATTTCTTACCCATGTACTTTCTTTTCAAATAAGTGTCCTCTCTACAACAAAAAATGTTACTCTATGCATAAGAAACATTTGACGAGGAATCATTGAAAACTATTGCTATCTCTTTCATTCGCATGCTCTTTTATATCTTTTGTCTTACTTATCAGTAAAACTTGTCGATGTGTGTAGTTTTGGATTGCTCGGAACAGACCTAAAACGCAAATTACTATGAACGTAACATATCTGTATTATAATATATCATTGGTATAAATGGATAAATTTTCGAGTCTCGGAAATTTATCGGGTAAATGCCCATCTCTAGTCACGGATGTGGTCAATACTAAGTGGGATGTCGAGCTCGGCGGCTTACATCAGACGTATTAGTCTGATGTGTTGTCTGAAAACGTTCGCCCTACAAGCGATGTAGCTAGTGGTTGTATAGTCGATGCTAGGCAGGCAATACAGACTGACATGCAATGCCGTCCAACATTGACGTCTGGATCAAAAACCAACTAAAACTCTTTACTTTCTGCATAGTACTTATTACTTCCATGACTTTCTGTCATCCTTCCGTCAGTGTCAGAAACGTTGCAAACGTCAAAATAAGCTATGTTTTTGTACTGCAATGTATGATTCTCTCTATTTTATTTATTTAGTCTAAAAAAACTTACGATATTTTTCCTTACACAGTACTGACTGATAGTATATTTTTGGGAAAAAGTTTTAAGAAGAAAATTTAACATCATGAAAGTTTACTTGAGTTTTGTGCCACTTTTACTTATTGCTATTCAAGCCGCTTCCCAACGCTTACAAAGTGTAAGCGACGATGATTTGTTGCAATTGATCAAAGAAAAAGAAAAACTCATCGTTTTGTTTAGTAAGTAACGAATGCACGAATCTAACTTTACCAGCTCTTCATTCGTCCTTTCATTAACCACATGAGTAAACAGACAGAAGCTAATGCTTTGATCAGAGGCATGTGGTAAGCTGTTTTTCTAATTGCTGTTTAATTTTTCAGCTAAACCTAATTGCAATGTTTGTAATAAGTTTGATGCTATCTTGGAAAGCTTAGAAGAAGATTTCAAGAAACATCTCAATGCAGTGACAGTGAAAACAGAAAATAGTCACTTGGCCCGGTTATACAACCCTAGTAAAGAACCAGCTTTGGTTTTCTTTAGACATGGAGTTCCTCTACTGTTTGGTGGTAAGACGTTCACTTTTAACAACACCACCAGTCACCCTGTGGCTTTTCTTCTGGGATTTTCGGGTATATAGTATTCTTGTCTCTCATTAATATAATGTGGTTTACAAATTTAGTACTATTCGGAAAATATCTACGCAAGTTTATAGAATACTTTATACTGAATAGTCTGCACTTAATATTCTGTTTTATAATCCAATAAATTGTACACTGCTGTGTATGTGTGTTGGATTATAGGCTAGTTAATGTAATTTATTGCAGCTCATATTATGATCTGTTATGTCTGTAAATCTGTTTCAGTGCCTTTAGATTAAAATTGTAATATAAAAAAAAATAGACTTTCAATTTTGCCACAAGTCATCATGTTATCTAAGAAATAACAAATGTAACAACCTTGTTTTAAATTGTTAGGTATTTTTTAAGGTGAACCAGATGAGAATGAAATCTATGGTTTCTTTGAGAAGAATCAGTCACCAGCAGTCAAAGAGTTGTCGGACAAAATATTTGAACATATAACTCAAGCAGCCACTGGAGCTACCACTGGGGATTGGTTTGTTATGTTGTAAGTATCCATACTAATATTATAAATGCGAATGTTTGGATGTGAGTTTGTGAATGTGTGAGTTTGTGAGGATGTTTGTTACTCAATCACGCAAAATCTACTGGACGGATTTCGATGAAATTTGGTACAGAGGTAGATAATGACCTGGAATAGCACATAGGCTACTTTTTATCCCGGGAAAAAGCACTGTTCCCGTGGGAAATTCACGCGGGCGAAGCCGCGGGCAAAAGCTAGTATAATTATAAATCATCATACTGTTATCTAGTATGTGTTTGTTTATGCTTCTAAATATTTAAGCCAAGTCAAATGAAATTTCAGTGATTAATTATCAATGTATCCATGGTGTGACTAGGCGCACACAAATCATCCCAAATGAAGTAAAGTTAAATGGCATGACTCTGTCATGCCATGATGCTCAGATGTTTTACGTCTGCTGGGCATCCTGTGATGGCCAACTTTTTCTTATTGTAAGGATTGATATGATCTTTTAGCTATGGAGCGTCTTGTGTGGAATGTCAAAGATTACATGCAGTTTGGGAAGGAGTAGGTGCGACGCTACGAGGGCGCATCAATGTAGCCCGAATTGACGCCAACTTGGCTGGAGCTGCTACCGCTAAGCGTTTCCAGATCACCAAACTGCCAGCTTTTCTATTGTAAGTCGATTATTTATTGTCATTGTCATTAGTACTGGAAGTCAACTCTGTAAAAGCTAAGTGTAGAAATTATCAGCTTTTTGTTATTTATGTCTCAAATTACTAGAATTAAAAAAAATATATAAAATATAATATATAAAAGCCAATTATAAAAGTTTATTATTATTATTTATCTACTATGTGGGGACGCCAGCGCGAGCACCAGACGGGTGATCAGTCCACTTATGCTGGGACCATTTCACCCAATTCCCCGAGACCCGTATAGGGTTTTGAGTTACCTGGTAACTCACGTTGTTGGCGACCCATTGAATCTACCTGTTACTTTGCAGAATTTTAACATCTGCCCTATTGTAATGTTGCTCAGATCATCCTCAGATAGGACGTCTGAGCCCAATACTTCTCTCCTTGCAGCGGCAAATGCAGGACATTCTGCTACTAAGTGAAAGCTAGTTTCCTCTTCTTCCAGGCAGCTGGGACAAATGGGATCGTCCATTTGCTTAATCACTGTCAAGTCCCTGTTCAGTTGACAGTGTCCTGTGAGGATTCCTATAATGATTCTAATGTTCTTCCTGCTCAATTTGAGCAAAAAATTGAAAATTATAAAAGTTTATTATGGTGGTCACATTTGTAGAATGTCATTTTCGCAATATGGTACTTTCGCACTTGGTCATTTTCGCAATACGTCAGTTTCGCACTTGGTCAAAAATGCCGAAAGAAACTCATGAAACAATCTTGGTCGCCTAACATGCCAGAGGGGCTAGTTATTAACTCTATACATACACTAGATTGTGTACAGTCAAAAATAAAATAAAATATAAGAAACAAATATAAGTATAATATATAATAAAACATGTTATGTTTGTGATCGAGTAACCACAATGAAATAGTTAAGAACAAAAAATAAAAATAAAAGTCGAATCAGAATCGAGCTGACCAGTTCCCCCTGGCAACACCCGTTCACGAGTTGACGCGAGGGTCAGCCATCGCAAAGCTCAACCATAATAACCCACGACGCCGTCACCAGTTTAAACATTTTAGTGAGCATGACTTATCATCATAACTATCATTCATTTTCACAACTAGTCATGCACAGCTTGTATATTAACAGAATGTAGTTGGATATGTGGTAGACAAGCAGCTGGAGCCCGATTTGTACTCGTAGAAGTACGTAGCGGCAGCGGCCGATTGGAACCACTAGAATTACCTATGTTGTCAATCGCCCTAAAACTAAAAACAAAATTTGTTTATTTTTACGTACATGAACTTTTTTTTAAAAATTCTGGTAATTTAAGACAAAAAGCTGATAATTTTTACTCTTAGCTTTTACAGAGAGTTGACCATGTGCAAAATGTGAGTCACATCCATTTAATAGGTATCAATATTGATGATTAAAAATTTAAATTGTTTTATCATTCTTAAATACGTACATTTATTTCACTATCATAGTCATGCTGTAGTCACATTGAGTTGCGCTAAATGTGCTAATCAAACAATTATTCCATTTTTTTCAGCTTCCGTCTTGGAAAAGTTTATAGGTATGAACTACCTAAGAATGACATCAAATCATTTGTTATCTTTGCACAAGATTGGTACAAGAACGCCAAGGGGGATCCTGTGCCTCTATTAGCTTCGCCATTGTGAGTATTGTTGTAATTTTTTTCCACAATATACATTAGCCTGAGGTTGGCGCAACATAAGATATTTTGCGCCAACTTCAGGTAATATATGAGATCAACAGTTGATTATTATGAAGATACAGTTTTAGTTTTCTTTGCCACTTTTTGGTCAGAACTTGCTTGGAAAAATAATTTTGTATAGAGAAACCACTAATGCAGAATGCACGCAGCATTTCTTTGTTTTAAGTATTTTTTTTATTAATAAATTTTTGTTTCTGTTTCAGCGATGAATTAGTGGATTGGTGTGTGATTATGATAAAAGAAGGCATTGCTTATGGTCTGCATATCCTGAGTGAACATCCTTGGATTTGGCAAATAGGTGTCGCTGGATTTGGTCTTGTGGCCCTGACAGCTTTGATAGCTTTATTCAAAGCAGGGAAATCAAAGCCAGCCAGGGACAATAAAAAAGAGAAAAAGAGCAAATAGAAAAAAGAAGTAATTGATATCTGCCAAGACTTGATTCCTTTCATGAAGAAGCATAAATTACATTGGTATCCGGTTTTATATAGCTTGATAAAGAACAGTCAATAGAGGCAACAGTGAAATTCATTGTAAGTGGCCAATTTGTTAAGGCCTGGATAACCTGAGTTACACATATTACAACTACACAAGAACTGCCTGTGTCAGTGCTAATTTGTAGAGACAATGAATAGTTGTTTTACACAAACAACATTTTGCCATCATTTTTTTTCGTACATATTCAAGTTCATACAGATTTGATTTTAGAGCCTAATAAGTAGAATATTCAGAAGTTTTAGGTACGGATTGTGTTTAACAATTTATATTGTGTACGTACACTGGTACAGGTGGCTTTTAAAATAATCAACTCATATTACCTTTTTTACAATGAAGGTACAAATTTAAGTTATAGGTTTATTTTGTATAAGTAATAAAGTAAAAAATGAATTGATTTATTTATTATAAATGATATTTTTTGAACACATCCGTCCTGGCCTATTTAAATATATTTCTATTTTAAATATTTAAGAGGGTAAGTATAATTGATTTCAAAAGACAAACTTTTATTTGTAATTTATATATTTTTTTATTAAACAATTCTAAGAAATCTGGTGAAATGCTAATTAAATTTATTTACCTTGTACATTATTTACTTTCCCAAAATATTCCAAAGGCAGATAATGCTGCTGAGATAGAGAGGTATGTGGTCAATTATATATTTAACCTCACTGTTATATGTGTGATAATATGTACAATATATATACTTAATAAATTATTGAAATAAAAATAATATTACATAAATAATAGATACTTTCTTGTTATCATTCTACAATGTAACCAGTGAATGAAGGCGACTTATTTTAAGATTGTGATGTTTTGCATTTATTACTCTTATGCAATGTAATTATTTTACTTTCATTGTTGTTTTTACCGTAATATGACAGATATACAATACTTTGGTATTTTTATACATAATAAAAATTATTATATTTATAAAGGTTTTCATTAAAACACGAAAAATATTTCACCAGGATTTTATTGTGTAATAAATAACACAGCCTTAATACAAGTAATTCGGTGACTGTCATGCTAAAGTGCGTAAATATGCTATAATAAATATACACATACATTCTAATACATCATCCACACCCACACCAACACAAAATTGTACTACAAAAACATGGGTACCTACTAGTATTTTTTCAAATTTCACACAGTAGCTACTTTGGTATCTAATGAGAAAACTTAATTTATTGTGAGACATGTGCATTTTTGAATACATCATAGTGAAAATAATATAAAGATTTTCAAATGACCCATTCTTTTCTAAACCTAGTCAGTGAAACCTAATATAATATTCATAGTCTAATTGAATACCCAGTGCATAGTGCCTAGGTGTTTAATTAAGATTTATTGAGATGTGGTGCCTCATAGACAAAACTCAGGAATATTATGAAAATATTCAACATTTGTTCCATATGGTGTACATATGTGAAGAAAGTAGCTATGGCTTAATTAGCGGTGTATCTCGCCAAGAAATTTCTTCTCTTGTAAATTTCCGGAAATTCTCAAATTTTCTGTTCTTGAGAATATTTCCAAGAAACTTTCCGCTGTTTCTTCGAAAATTTCGGAAACGCCACATCACAATTCTATATTGTATCTACTTCTATATTTATTCTGAAAACTGATGCTGGGTCAGCAAGCTCTGTTCTCACAGCATTTTCAAACTTTTTGAATATAAAAGAGAATTCCATTATATTTTGTGGTTTAGACTCTATCCACATTTTGTCAAATTCATAAAAAAGGTAAACGTAAAACCTATGAAATAAATTCAAATTGGGGAGATGTTGTTTTGCATTAAACATGTAGGTTTTAGCTGATCCATCCTTCAAAAGGTAATAAGCCATTGAAGTGAGGTTAATGCCAACAATTGCAAATGTATACCCATATTTAGGATGGTGTGAATGACTTAACACATGGCTTGATGCTTGAGGATATTCAGCTGCAAAAAACAATAAGTTTTCAAGTCCAAGCAAACCCATGCCACGGAAATCTGTCTTTGGATCATCACCCTGTAATGAAACAAAAAATAATGATGAAATTAATATAGTCTTTACCAAATGTTTTCGTACTGGAGTGGTATTGTGATCGGAGCCGTCAGCTAAATATCGCTACTTTTTTTACTAACATAGTTATTAAGTCAAATTGTTACTTACAAAAAGTGGATCTTGTTATCTGAATAAAAATAATTTTATTATTATTGTTTAAATCAATTAGAAGTATATGACAATAGATGTTTAGGATCTTAGAAGCGTTCTGCCAGATTGATAATTAAGCCCTAAAGTTTAGCTATATTTTAACAGTGAATTACTATAGACTACTTACTTGAAACCCTATATCTTGCCATTGTTTACTAACTCTGCTTTCTAGAGGCTCATTAGGGACTAGAAGATTCCATAATTTCAAGAGTTTTTCTTCATGTTCAAGGTTATTGCTATCAAATTGTATGGAACGAATTTCTTCAATTTCATTAATCAAATTTCTATAAGACCAGATTTGTTCCATACATCTTCTGAGAGATATAATGAAAGGCCCATGTAATTTTGGATTGACTTGTTTAGTTCGTATAATAATTGATATTGATGGGTCTAGTATATCGCGAAAGTTAAGTGGAATAAATCTTTTCTCTTTTACTGTTGTATCTAAGTATGCAACTACTTCTTTCACATCCCTCGTTCGAGACAGCATTAGCGATTTTTCTACACCACAAGACCGCGCTGCACCTAGTTTCTCGCCGTAACATATTCTTTGCAATTCACATAACCTTGTAGTCTTTCTCAAAAACCATTTTATAAAAGGCCTCAAATACCACTGTAGAACCGACCAAACATTAAAAATTATCATTTTGTACTAGTTCAGTTTACATTTCTGATAAAATATAGGTATTTAATCAGTTCATCCTTGCCTCCAGTTTTCTTGATTCTCATGGACACTGCCCGTGCCCGCCCAACCTTGCAACTTGATTGTTACTTCACTTCAGTAGGTAATTATTTTCCACTTAGTATTTTGTATTGGTTATTGATGAATGTTATAAGTAAAAAATTGTAATTGAATTTAGCAAAAGTCGATTCACTTTTTATTTTGTATTGACACTTTGTTGCCATGGATTGGATGGTCAGCCATTGACATTTTATTTTGCCCTTTTTGACATTGATATAAATAGCCAGAGAGTTGGGAATTGTCTGACTCCTTCTACCTTTAGTCTAGAGTGAATATATCAAAGTTATAATAGTCTATGGTATAGATATATACCGGTATCCTTGCCGTGACACGTTGGAGAACATTTGACAATTCAGAATTCAAATAACCATGTACGATGGTACTTGTTGTTGGCATGGAAGTAATAAGTACCGTTGTACAAAGTACTTACTACTTCCATGGTTGTTGGTTGTACTATTATGTATCAATTCTGTGGCAAATGTGGCAATGGACGCCGAGATATTCTTGGAATTCGAAAATTTTCCGTTCTCGAGAATATTACCGATCCAAGAAAATTTTCGCTGTTTCTTTGAAAGTTTTATAAGTATGTACCACGCGCGACTCATGGAATTAATAGGTAGGTAGCTGTTATTGTAGTACCTACCCTCAGATTAAGGTTTCTAGGAAGCGCCAAAAGCATATTTTATCATATTTCTCAAAGTTCTCAACACACAGACATATAAAAGAAAAAATTGTATTCTAATAATATTATAAATTAATAATTAATAGTTAGAAGTACGGAGAAGGACACAGGGTACCGTAAACTGCTGCAACTTTACAAACTATACACCTGTTTCATTTTAATTACGATAAATCGCATTCGCTTGCTTTATTCTCGTTTTCTACCATTCTGCAGTGGTTATTGGTTATTTGGGCAACACATTTTTCATTTTATTTAATGGTCACTCCATTAATACTCAGTCAGTTGTGCGACAAAGATCTGTGGGTAGAGCCGCATTTTTTATGCGCTCCAAAACTTTTGAATTTTAACTATTAAAGAGCTGTGTTTTCGTACAGGATTAAGGATTAACTGCCCAAGGTAAGATAATACTGTCTTCTTCTATTATTACTTATAATTTTTCGCAAAAGATTGGTTTTTAACACAAAAAACTTAGCAGGCAATCATGTGTAAAGTTTTGAAAACTTGAGTGACATAACTATGTCTAGGGTTGTCAAATTTTGTAAACTAGCTTTTACTCGCAGCTTCACTCGCGCTTACATTATGCTTACAAATTTATTTAGAATGTGTTTCCTCTAGTTATATTAGAAGGGCTCGTTGTAATTTTTTAAAACAATATCCAAATATTTTTTGTAGAAATAATTGTAAAAGAGATTTTTTGTATACTTTTGATTTGACACATTTTGTATACTTTTCTTTTATACTACAATCAAAAATTAAGATTATTAATAAATGTTCATTAAAATAAAGAAAAGAATTAAAATAATGAAAGTAGCCATCTGGTTTTTTTCTTTTAAAAAAAGTATTAATAATACTCTGTATTCTTTTGGACAACCCTATAGTCAACGACATTTCTGTATGGAAAGTCTGTATACCTGCTACAATTTGGCCTAGTAGCTGTAATAAAAAAATGATACTGTGCAGAACAACTACGCTCTGCTGCCAGAAAATGTGCGCAGAGAATCCGGACAAACGAAGCGCCGTGAACCTCTTCACCGAAAAAGACCAGATTTTAAGTGGAGACCTATAGGTCCCCAAAAAGGCCCGATGATACCCGACGGTAAAGATTATATACGGCACTGCGTCTGTCCGACTAGAGCCTAAAACCTAACCTATACGCAGTCTGCTACCACTATAGCTTATAAAGGGAGCTATAGAACCCTATGTACTAATAACTAAGTAACTAAAATTCAAACCACTTACCAAACTGAATCTTCTTAATCTTCAGATCCAACTTCGAGTGTCTTCGGAAGTGGATGCGGTCCCTAAACACCCAACCTACCCCGAGATCTCTTCCCCAGAATAAACACGTAGGTTTCTTCCAGCAGTTCCACTCGGCGACGGGATTCGGCGCCTCCAGGCAGCCACGTTTCGCATCTCACAAGAAACAGTCACAATAACAGGGTTTTTCACAAACACGAACGTTCAATAGTTATTTAACAAAAGGAGCTCACAATTATAACTCAAATCAGTTATTACAAACAAAATTAACGCCACGCCGCGCGGTTTCAAAATGCAACAACCCAAGATGGTGGCTATATCACCGCGATATTTCCTGCGACACGGCCTCGTGCGCGCGCGTTCCAAGGACGACTGAATGTCGACGGCCGGAAGCCGTCCGCGCAATGTTGCCAGCAGGCAAAACAAAGGCCTGCTATTCACGGCACAGCACACGCTCAATGCAATGCTTAGATTTAATAAACATCAACAAGTTTATTACAAACATCCCCCCGTCCCGGTCTGAGAAGCAGACCGCTAGCTTACTCTACGGGAAGGCGGGCGAGAGAGGTCACAGCTCTCCTTAAAATCGAACCGTCGACTAACACCTCAGCCACACGCGGAGTGCCATCTCCGCCAAGAATCAAACGTAATATGCGAGCTCGTCGCCAAAGCAATGAGGGCAAATTTGCCTCTTTTAACAATACTAAATCACCCTCCCTGGGAGGCTCAGTCCTGTCTGTCCACTTCACTCTTTGCTGCAGCAAATGCAAATATTCAAGCGACCAGCGACGCCAAAAGTCCTGGCTCATTTGCTGCAACATTTGAAAACGCGACAACCGATATACGCGTTCGTCCTTCCACGGGTATTCGGGCAGGGCATTCAAAGGCCCTCCCACCAAAAAATGACCAGGGGTGAGAGCTTCCAAGTCATTTGGATCTGGAGATAGCGGACAGAGAGGACGAGAGTTGAGGACCGCCTCAATTTTACAAAAAACCGTGGCCAACTCTTCAAAAGTTAGAGCCGTTTCTCCGATAATGCGGCGGAGGTGGGTCTTTGCGGATTTCACGGCCGCTTCAAAAATCCCTCCCCAATGGGGGCAACTTGGGGGACTAAACTTCCAGGTTATTCCCCTTTGGGCAGCAATTTGACTTAAACTAGTACAATTTTTATCAATAAACACAGAAACATCCTTAAGATAATTTACAGTTCCTTTATAGTTTGTGCCATTATCCGACCTAATAAGGGAAGGTAGACCTCGACGCGAAACAAAGCGATCCAACGCGGCGACGAAGGCCTCCGTAGTCAGAGCTGATACCACCTCCAAATGGACAGCCTTGGTGGCCAAACAAACAAATACACACAAATAGCCCTTCACAATACGGGCATTACGAAAGGGAGAAGCCTTGATCGAAAAGGGACCGGCAAAATCGGTTCCAACGCCGTCAAACGGTCTCGAAGGTCGGATTCGATCAGCGGGCAAATCACCCATCTGTGGTCGCATCGTGGATGCCTTCAACCTATAACATGCAATACATCGAAACAGAACACTACGGATTGCTCTTCGGGCAGACAAAATCCAAAACTCGCGTTGCAAAATAGCCAACAAAGCATTGCACCCAGCATGGGCGTTACGAATGTGTCGATCAGACACCAAAAGATGCACCAAGGGTCCGCCCTTGGGCAACAACAGAGGATGGCGAGTCTCATATGGAAGATCCGCCTTCCGGAGCCTGCCTCCAACCCGAAGAAGCCCATCCGAGTCGATGTACGGGTTCAAACGAGCGACCGCGCCCTTCAACTTAGCGCGTCCGTTGCGCAAAGTCTGAAGCTCTGACTCAAACCGTCCGGTCTGCACGACACGGACCCAATGCAACAATGCGCTCCGGCGCTCTTCTGCACCTGCAATCGGCTCCAACCGCTTTGCCTGTGGGTTTCTACAATTATGTATGAAACGCTTAATCCAACTGGTAACACCCAGAAGCTTATCCAAGCTACTATACCGAGCAAGTAGCCAATCCGGCTCCGACGTCGTCTCAGCGACTACAGCATGTACACGGAGCCCAGTCAAACTCAAAGAAGTAACATCTGTCTGACAGACAGGCCAAGAAGTTTCTGATCCCATCAGCCACTCTGGGCCCCACCAGAGCGGGTGTGACACCAATTCTGGTGCCGTACAACCTCGGGAAGCACAGTCCGCTGGGTTAAGCTCTCCCGGCACATGTCTCCATGTTATATCAATTCCGATATTCTGGATTTGGGAAACCCTGTTTCCAACAAAAACCTCCAAGGTATGTGGGGCCGCGCGCAACCATGCAAGCGCGACCTGGCTATCCGACCAGGCGAAGATGTCTCGTATCTCGACCGTGGCCGCCAGCTCACTGGCAACGTGATGCAGCAATTTAGAGAGAAGGTGAGCTCCACTCAACTCAAGCTTGGGAATAGTCAGCCTAGTCCTGATGGGGGCGACCTTGCTCTTCCCTAACAAAAGCGAGACATTGACCCGGCCATCGGCGTCAACTGTCCGCATATAGACTGACGCGGCGTAGCCTCGCTCCGACGCGTCACAAAAGCCATGCAGGCTGGCTCGATATTTCCCGGGTGGCAATATTCGACGAGGCAAGGCAATCCGATTGACTTCCTTAATCGATGAAAACAACTCGAGCCAATCATCCAATGGAGAGCCAAACAGCGGCTCGTCCCACGAGACGCCCAAAGTCCAAAGTCTCTGAAGAAGACACTTCGCAGAGAATATCACTGGACTGATCCAACCGCTTGGATCAAACATACGAGCTATTACGGACAACACCGTTCTCTTAGTCCAGACCTTTGGTATTTCCAAGTCCACTTGGAATGTAAAAATATCGGTTAGCGGCTGGTACTGCATGCCCAGCACCGCTATCCTGTTGGGATCATCTACATCCTCAAACAGGTGAGGGTTCTGTTGGTGATCCTCCGGGATCCCTTCTAGAACTCTAGGCTCATTGGACAACCACTTACGTAGCTCGTAGCCACCCGTTTTCAATATTTCAATCAATTCATCCCGCAGTAGGAGGGCCTCCTCAATACTTTGGGCTCCGGTGCACACGTCATCGACATACAAGTCACGTGACAGCACGGAAGCCCCACGGGGAAAGCGGATCCGTTCCCGCTCTGCCAATTCAAGCAATGATCTGATGGCGATATAGGGACTAGATTTCAAACCATACGTGTTTGTATTGAGTTCATACACCGTCACAGGATCCTCAGGGCGCTCACGCCAGAGTATCAACTGGAATCGCCTGTCCTCAGGATGTATGACTGTCTGGCGGAACATCATCCGGATGTCCGCACCAAAAACCACTTGATGTCTTCTAAAGTTCAAGATGATGTCAATTATGTCCCTATGCAATTTGGGACCTGAATGCAAACATAGATTCAACGAAACTCCGTTCGAAGTGGGTGCGGACCCATCAAAGACAGTCCGCAACTTGCCCGTTGAGGCCTTCACCACCGCGTGGTGGGGCAAAAAATAATGCTCAGTTGAGCTCCAATCAACTCGAGCCGGAGACATGTGACCCAAATCCTCGTACTCGCGCATAAATTCAATATATTTATCGCGAAGTACGTGGTCACGCTGCATACGTCGCTCCATGGACAGCAGTCGTTTCTCCGCAAGCGCCCTACTTTGCCCTAGGCTAGGACGAGAGGCAACAAAAGGTAACCTAGTTACAAACCGACCGGAGGGCAACCTCTCCGTGGTCGATCGAAAAAGGGCTTCGCACTCAGCGTGTTCCGGATCCATCCTGGAACTCATAGGTGGCTCCTCCACCTCCCAAAACCTTTGCATGGTCTTGGCCAAGGACGCTGATGCGACGACCGGTGGCTCCTCCGCGGTGCCATTATCAAACACAGGGCCCATCAGGGCGAAACCAAAGATAGTAGACACTGCCATCAGTGAAGACGAACCCAGAGCTTTCTGGGTACCCAACAAAATCCAACCCAATACGTCCGAGCCCAGGAGCAAGTCCACTGGGCCGGGATGAAAGACAAAGGGGTCGGCCAAATCCAGACCCGAAACCAAAGACAACACACCCGGCGGTATGTCTGTCGAGGGGTGCCAACCCGCAATGGTATCCATTACCATAGCCGAAGTCGTGATCCTCATTGTGGAGGACTTCAGCGAAGAAAAGGTGACAAGTGTCTGGCCCGTCAGACACTTCACTTGTATGCCACCAACTCCAAGAAGTGGCACAGGCGAGTCTTCCACGACTAAACCTAACTGGTGTGCCACTCGAGTGGTAACCAAACTGCTTTGAGCCCCTGAGTCCAACAGAGCTCTCAAATTCATGGCTTCCCCCCCACGACCCCATACGCGGACCACCGCGGTAGGGAGCAGAACCGTCCGCGGCTCTGTCCCAGCAAGGGAGCAAGCTAGTTACGGGCTCCCCACTCTCTCCAAACCAGGGGCGCGCCACTGACCCGGATAATATGGCGGGCGAGTGCACATCCCCATCTGAGGGGGCATAACCCGCGGCCCGGCCATACCTATAGTACGGCGGGTGGTACTCCAGCCGTGGGTACTCGTGCAGCGGCGGAGAAAACCGCTGCGGCTGCATGTGTTGGGCATTGGTAACCCGCGTGGAGGGGGGTGTCCCCACTCTCACGTCCGATCTAGGGCCCCCGCCCATGGGGGCCCTATCCGGGGCCTGGCCAGCTACGTACTGGCCATGACCTTGGGGCGCGTGGTCCCGGTCCGCCAAGACCCGCGCCGGTACGCGACCCCCCTCCCGAGGGGGTGCGACGAGCGAAGCCGCGTCCTCCGTCCGATGGTGGAGGGCTTCGCGCAGGAGCGCCCCCGCCCATAGGGGACCCCTGCCTCAACAACCGGGGGCCATCCCCGTTCCGGTTCATGCAGAGCATCACGTGGTGCAGCCCACGGCATGCACTGCATGGTATGGCACTGGGACAGTCACGTGCATAGTGACCGCCCAAACAATAAAAGCAAAGTTCATGCCGCTTTGCCATGCGGCGCCTATCTTGTACTGGCAGTCTCTGCCAGTCCCTGCATTGTAGCAGGCTGTGGCCCATCCGGCCACATTGCAGGCAGTCCGCGTCCCTCGCGACTGCTGCCGTGTGCGCAACCCGCACACCAGCTCCACGCGGTGGCGGTTGCCGTCCCTGTTGGGGCTTACCTCTCCATGAGGGTTCCAAGGGCCTACGCTCAGGCGCTCTGGATGGCGCTGAGTCCGTCATGGTATTCTCAGCGGCCCGTGCCTCAAACTCCAAAAACTTCACCAAGTCAGTGAATGTTGGTAGAGTGGTGCTGTCCCGCTCCGCATTCTCGCGCTCAAACCGCGAGCGGATGTCATTGGGCAATTTGCCCAATACAATGTGCACCAGCAAAAAGGACCATTGGTCCACCGGCAGCCCCAGTGTGCGGAGCGCGTTACAGGCCACTGTAACGGGCGTGAGCAACTGCAGGCGCAACTGTGCCCTGTTGGCCACCTTGGGCAGGGCCATCAACTGTGCGGCGTGCGCATCCGCTAACAAACGTAAGTTTTGATAGCGGGAGTTCAATAACTCCCAAGCCGTGTCGTACTGGTCGTCCTCCACCCGGAGGTGCTGGATGAGCGACCGCGCTTCATCCTCAAGAGTGGAGAGGAGGTAGGCCATCTTCTGGGCCTTCGACAAATCCTGTCGTGCTACGACCAGGGACTCAAACATATTTTTATATGCTACCCACTCCTCCATCCTACCCCCAAAGTGGGACAGCTGAAGGGTGGGGAGCCGACCAGTAACCGCTGGTCCTTCCTGTCTAACAGGTGTGCGAGGGGCTGGTCCGCCAGCCTGTCTCGCCCTTATTGCGGTCGCCGCCTCCACGATGTCATCGTGCAGACTCAGGATCTGGTCCAGGTCCGCCATGTGACCTGCGTAGACCTCCGGGGCAAGTTCGGCTTCGGTAAGCGCCGCCATGGCCGCTTCCGCGTTGTTCAATCGTGAGCGGAGCTGATCCGCTCTTTCCAGTATAGCGGCCTCCCTGTCCTTCCGGGACAGGAGTCCACCGGCCGTCACAAACCATCTCAATTCGTTGGCGAGTGTCGCCTTAGCATTGGGGACCTTCGCCATCGCGTCAAGTCACAAACAAACAGACAAATAAAAAAAGATAAAAGGTAAATAAAAAACAAAATCAAACTACGACACGCAAAGCCGCGGTAGGAATGAAAATGGCACAAACCCGGAAACAAATGCAAAAAGGTTACAAATATCTAAAATCAAACAATCAATCTATATAAGTTCTTATATAAACAAACTAAGTAAAATCTAATAATTTTTACAAATAATTATCTTTTACAAACGAACAAATAGAGGGTAGATAAACTACGCTCTGCTACCAGAAAATGTGCAGAACAACTACGCTCTGCTGCCAGAAAATGTGCGCAGAGAATCCGGACAAACGAAGCGCCGTGAACCTCTTCACCGAAAAAGACCAGATTTTAAGTGGAGACCTATAGGTCCCCAAAAAGGCCCGATGATACCCGACGGTAAAGATTATATACGGCACTGCGTCTGTCCGACTAGAGCCTAAAACCTAACCTATACGCAGTCTGCTACCACTATAGCTTATAAAGGGAGCTATAGAACCCTATGTACTAATAACTAAGTAACTAAAATTCAAACCACTTACCAAACTGAATCTTCTTAATCTTCAGATCCAACTTCGAGTGTCTTCGGAAGTGGATGCGGTCCCTAAAAACCCAACCTACCCCGAGATCTCTTCCCCAGAATAAATACGTAGGTTTCTTCCAGCAGTTCCACTCGGCGACGGGATTCGGCGCCTCCAGGCAGCCACGTTTCGCATCTCACAAGAAACAGTCACAATAACAGGGTTTTTCACAAACACGAACGTTCAATAGTTATTTAACAAAAGGAGCTCACAATTATAACTCAAATCAGTTATTACAAACAAAATTAACGCCACGCCGCGCGGCTTCAAAATGCAACAACCCAAGATGGTGGCTATATCACCGCGATATTTCCTGCGACACGGCCTCGTGCGCGCGCGTTCCAAGGACGACTGAATGTCGACGGCCGGAAGCCGTCCGCGCAATGTTGCCAGCAGGCAAAACAAAGGCCTGCTATTCACGGCACAGCACACGCTCAATGCAATGCTTAGATTTAATAAACATCAACAAGTTTATTACAAACAGATACAGTATATTGCACTGATTAAATTAGCAGAGACAAGTAGGTTGTCTCATGCACATGAAAATAAATTAACGGAAACGATAAGTACAATAAGAATCGAATTATTCTTCTAGGCAAACTTGTGTCTTTTTCATACAACTTTGCCTACGACTTTGAGCCCTTGTAATTCAGGAAAATGGTGGACATTATTAAGAGTTGGGGCCTCAATAGCAAGCCATTATGGCTGTCTTCCATTTAAAAACAATTGAGAGTCAAATTTATAAATAGGTTCCGAGAAAATCGCAAGAAACGTCAAATTCCTTGCAAAGTTGCAGCAGTTTACGGTAGGTACCTACCTTTTATCCCGGGAAAAAGCACTGTCCACGTGGGAAATTCATAAGGGCAAAGCCGCGGGCAACAGCTAGTAATAATATAATTTTATACATAATTCTTTAATGTGGCCTAATTGTCATTTTAACGAATTACCTATACAGGATGTTTGGTTAAACACCAGCAACCTCTCTAGGGGTGAAAGTACTCATGAACATGAGCAACTTTTTATATGGGACCGACTCGGTAATGTCAAAACACTAAGTATTGTAAAATGTATGGAACAGCCATTGAAATACAACTACTACGTACATAATATCTCGATGGGAATAGCTGATTTCTTTTTGGAGATTTCAGAGTCGGTTCTATATAAAAACGTTGCTCATATTATTGAGTACTATCACCCTAGAAAGGTTGCTGGTGTATAACAAAACACCCTATAGGTATATTACCTACAATAAATAATATATTAATACAAGTACATCCACTCTAAGGCAACACTTGGTGCTGGCAACACAAAGTGGTACAAAATGATCCGTAAACTAAACGGAAAACAGGCAAGAATTGTAATGGAAGCCCTGACCGGACATTTCGAATGTCGTGGGCACCTGTGCGAGCTAAAACTTGTCGAAAGCCCTATATGTCGGATGTGTGCAGAAGCAGAGGGGTCTATGGAGCACGTTATGTGTCAGTGTGACTCGCTGGCTAACAAACGGCTGGCCCTCTTTAGAACTGCGTATCCGGAACTGGAGGACTACAGGCACGCTTGGGGGTAAACGTACAAAAAGGTCCAAGTCTACCAGAAACACGGACCCCGCAGCAAGATAAGATAATAATGACTACATACAGGATGCTTGCGCTATTTTTTGAAATTTTATCTATCTGTTGAGAAATATGTTAAAACCTGATTTTAGCGCTACCTAAGCATGACGCGCCAATAAGTAGGTACCTATTTTATTTTTATCTAGGGATAAGTACAGTCCAAAAAAAAAACTACGGGTAAAGTCGAATTTGTGTTTTATTTGATGAAAATTGTAATTCATAAATTTCACAATAAAATTATTTACAATGCCACATTATAAACACGAACGGAGCAGTCGCTGATTTTTTATTTACAAGGCGATGCGTGTCGGTGTTCATTGTGTTATTAACTAAGTACAGTAAGTACAAAATATGATATTTGCGTCGAACCATTTTTTAAACAATATTATTTAATAAATACTTTACTAATGCAATTATATTTATATAGTTGGTTTTATGGGTAATGTGTGACGAGCAGGACCATAGTGCAAAAGATAGCATTTTGTACAAGTTGTTATTCAAATACTTTGCCGCGAAACGAAACTAAACCAAATTACATCCTTATGTCAATATCAATTCTTTATCATTTTTAAACTATCTATTTATAATGACGGATTTTATTATGATTTTTTTTAGAAAATATCATAGTGTACCGACTAATACGTTATTATATTACTTAAGTAACTATTTTATTAACCTACCTAATTAATTGCTTTTTTTTAAATAAAATATGAATGTAATGTAAACTATAAAAATGTATGCCAACGGATTAATGATGTTATATTAAGTATAAAGTGAATTTGCGTGAAGATGGTATCTACTTAGTAAGTTTGCTTCGCACTTCGAACTTGGTACGCAAAAATAACGAAAAGCTAAAAACGAATTTCAATGACCGTAGATATTTAAATACTTATTCATTGTTCTTCTTCTTATTTTTTTTATTATTACGGTAAATACTTACTTACTTTAAAAAAAAATGTACTGACTAAATAAATCTTGGAACAGAGTTTGTTACTATTCTCTTGATGTAGATACCTAATAAATTTTGGTATCTATGTATGGAAATGTACAACCTTCTCGAAGCTACGAACATAATACTTGCTAGAGACTTACAAAATGTCTTTCTTGTCCTTAAGACAATGTTATAAGGTCTAGAATTGATTACTAATGCTCGTGACTGTACATTGTCAATACAGACTGACTGATTATATTTCTATGGACTGAATGCTCTTGTCACGAAGTCTACGACATATTGCTACGTACGAGTCTTGCTACGAAGTCTACTACGTATTGCTACGCACGAGTCTTGCTACGAAATCTACAACATATTGCTACGAAAGTAATACCTAGAGTGCGAAAGTGCGAAGCTAACATCAGCGAGTCCCTTGGCTGATACATTCATATAAATAGTTTAACTTAATTTTATTTAGGAAATATTTTTCTCTCAGTCTGAAAGGATAAATGTAAGTAATATAGGTAATAAATATATTTGTAAAATAACACTGATTCCAGTCTAAAATAAGCTGCTTTGACGATATTTGGTGAGTTATGTAACATTTCCTGATCTCGATATATAAGATAATGTAATAGTTTCAAGGTGTACTCAAAGGTATGTCAAATAAGATATCATATTGCGCAATGCAAATGCTCAGCATTAACATGGAAAATAAATATTTTTTTTTATAGAAAAGTAGGCAAACGAGCATGCGGCTTGCTTGATGGTAAGCAATCACCGCAGTCCATAGACACCAAGATGCGTTGCTCTCGATTACTCTTTATGAAATACATATATATTTGAGACATATGATTAACATTAAAATATAATTTGGTCTTGTGATTAACAAGAAACTTCTATGATAAGTACATTATGGAACGCCGTTTTTACCATTTAAATTTTATTTACGATTTCAGTAACATCATACTTTACATTAACAATCATGATTTTTTTTGGATCCAAGTCGCCTGGATATCGTTATATTATAGCATTGATTGGATCCATGCTTTAAGTAATTATCTCACTAATGTCTTTTCGTGCAACATGTTATCGATAATAAATTACTTAATTAATTAGGTACAATTATTAATAACACAGTATCATAATATACAACTGACATATGAGTAACTAAAGTTCTACACGGCCGTAACTGACTACAATACACAAAGTAAATTCTACAAAAAAATATAAAAGTGCTTTCAGCTAACAAATTAGTGAAAGGGATTTCTTTAATACTTGTGAGAGCTTATTATACTTTTGCTACTTATAACTATTTAAATCATATTATAGAAACAATTTTGCAATATAATTTGCAAGTACTACTTGTATTATTGTTTTTATGGTACAGCATACCAATTATGGTATAATCTTAAGAAGTTATTTTTAATTCTTATATTATATTCTATGAACAAGCGGCTGGTCGAGCCTACTCTCTCTTTTTGGGCAAAGCATTCAATTAGGTACTTACAAATTACTTTTTAATTAGAAAATGCACTTTTATGATAAACTTCTTTCCAATTCTAAAAACTTTTATGTATTAAAACTAAAAGCTTTTATGTTTTATTACAGAATAACTTTTCAAATCAAAACAAAATTTAATAATATAAGTATAAGTTTACTGCAAGAATTTCAAACCATTCATACCATTTTCTTGTTACTGCATAAAATAGAACTTAATTTAACAGAAACTGTATTTTTTGTTCGTAAAAATAAAATCTCATTAGCGACTTATAAAATTTACGCACCTATACATAACATTTCTAATATAGTAGAACAATGTAGAGACATATTATGTAGGATCAAATTTATATATTTTTGCCTGGTGTTTATTCAACGTGAATTGTATTCCAAAACCTCATGAATTTCTCCGTCTGTTGGTGAAAACTGCATGGAAATCCGTTCAGTAGGTTATCGCTCAAACTTACTTGGGAAAGATCTTGTTTCGTTTGAAAATACGGCAATAAATAAATTTCAATAGGCAATACGTGAAGATATAGGTAGGTATATACATACATATTATGAAAATTGAAAACAAATACATTATGATAGATATAGTAGTAAAGTATTTCAAAAACAGTCAGTAAGTACACAAATGTCTTATTTTCTAATAAATATCGTAAAATAAGTATGTAAGTATACATAATGTTTTAGTGAACTAACATTTCCGATAGAAAGCTTTAACGTATAAGCACCAAAATATATCGAGCCTTTTCTATACTTAGTTCCTTTCTCAGATAGGAACATTTAATTATACATCGTGATATCTTTCTTATATATCTCATGAAAATTGGACATTACGACATCTTTTTGAAAATATTGAGACGGTATCCTAAGCAATAAACATACTCAAGGCTTTTAAGGTATATTTGTCAAAATTATCTAAATTTTTAACAATGTACGTAGGAAAAAGGCAGCATAGAATATATAGCTTTGGTTAACAGGTCATTAGCATAATTTAAATAGGTACAAGAATGTATCTTACAAAGCGAATGATATGTTATCTTTCATCTTACACTTTAAGTATAAAACATTGCGAATTTAAAGTAGTATCACTTTTTCTTTAAGTATCCGAAAAATATGGGAATGGTCGTAGTTGTACATTTAAATTTGGTAAAAAAATAATCCCTTTGGTTATAGTAAAGCCCGAAGCATATGAGAGCTGGGGGTTTAAAAATAATAAAATAAAGAATTATGATTTTTCAAAGTGGTCACTTTGAAAAATCATAATATGATCCAATTCCGTTTCCTAAATATATAAAAATTAACCGTACAAAACCACGTATATGAAGTTAATTTTTAAATATTTAGGAAATGGAAAATTGATGTTGTGATTTTTGTCAAAGTGGCCTTTTAAGCCTCCTTGATATTAAAGTATCAAAAACTGTAAATTCACAAAAGCCGTTAAAGTAAAATTGGTAATCAGGCATAACTAAAATACTAAGTTCATGTTTTCATTTCATCCTCAAATAAAATTATAATATAAAGTATTTATCATTTCGTTTAAATTGCATTAATCTGTGATATTGATAAGATTACAAATTAAATAAGTATTTTTTTAAATATAAATACAGAAAATATTATTATATTTCAATTACCATCCACATTAAAAACAACAGTTGATCTTAAGCACAGCCAAAACGCGGTATTTCTTATGACTATAAAAATCTATTTTCCAAAACAGTTGACTCCTTGGTCCGCTTTTTATCAAGCAAAAGGCATAGAATCGATGGTGTTGTAAATTGAACTTGGTGATGGAAAGAAAGTGTCAGAACAAGTTCGCTTCTCTCATTTTTTTTAAATTGTGTACTTATCAGTACCTACAGTATTTTTTTTAACGTTCGCTCTTGCAAGTAAAGTGCATTTATGATAACATGCATGCTATTCAATTAAATATTTTTTGCACACATCATTTAATTACACAACATACATATTTTTTATGACTTATTTAATAGGTACGTGATACCATATAAAATAATCGCAATTTGAAATTAATATTGGTATAGTTTTTGATAAATAAAAAGAGAAGTCATTGGACTTTCTTTGCACATACATACATTAATATATATAGCTATCGAAGAAAACTTTTTTAACTACTTACGCAACATACAGGATGACGGCATGGTCTCACAGCACGAATTACGATACTTACAAGTATATTACTGACACTTGGTCAGGGTAATAGATACCTAACCTTAGGTACGTATCGATAGGCTTTACCTATATATTTTTAACATTATTTACAAAGGGATAAATATCAATTAAATTTACATTTCAGGCAAAAAATAACATTGACATGTAGAAGGCATGTTCATGGTCGATCAAAATAACAAAGGTGAGACAGACACTTAACTTACAATAACTTAACGTGTTGGCTGTAATTACCACCAAACATTTTAAATATAATAACGACTTGAGCTTTATCTATTCTACTAATTTAAATCTTGTTTATACATGAACCTGTAACTTATTATAGTCGCAGCAATATCCTTCACATAAACTCATGAATTTAAAGCAATTTCCAAATTTACTACATTATAATATGTATTATCACAACTTATTCATGAGAGTGTCGGTAAAAAGTTAAACTAACTCTGCTATGGTGATGCGATCTAATCTAAATATTAATGTATCATGTCTTTTGATGTGAAATTATTTATAATTAAAGCAATAAAATACAATATTGCACTGCATTTCTAGGTTTGAAATAGATTTCTTTGAGCGTGTAAATCATTCGCTCAAGGTTGCCTTCTTCGCAGACTTCAGGCGATAGATACTTATGAATCGACCTAAGTTATTACCGATACAAGTTATTTCATACAATTATGTCATTGATCCCTCTTTATCCTATCATAAGTTTTCGTGTAACAACAAAGTATACTACTTCACAGGATTACAAACATTCACATATGAATTTTCGAAAACTATTTCAAAACCCGTAGAAAAAGTTATCGCATCCTATCAATCTTATATGACGCATATTAAAAGAAAGCAGCGATGTTATATAAAGTATTCATTTTACTATACGTCTCTTAAGTATAATATTAAAGCGCCATTAATTGGGCTCGATCACAATTCGCAATGACGATAAAACTCAAATGACATGGTGAAGAACCCATTCACACTCTTGACGCGATAAAGGTCTTAAAATATACGACTGTTCATGAACAAAACCAGCCCGAAGTAGCATCGAATGTGGAGGCAGCATTAAGAAAACGCTTTGTAGTGGATGAAGAAGAATATGAGGAATACGGCGTAGGCAGTGGGGAATGTGATCCGGGCGATGACGTCGATGGTCTTGGCAACTCGGATCGGGTGCGGGGGTTCTTTTTTGCGAACCTGGACGAAACATGGCTGAAAGAAATTATTTGGCAAATGAATGATGATACTGCAAGCCAGCGGAGTGTACAAAAATAGCGGGAAATGACTGCGTCGAATGGTAAAGTAATCAATCTACATGATGTACCTTTTGCTTTTAAATGCAAGTATTTCTGTTGTGAAGATCCAGTATTGTATACTTATAGTTGAAAGTATTTTCAAAACCTTTTAGTATGGTAGCAATGTTGGCAAAACTAAAATAATTCTGATGACGCAAAATATAGATGTAATCATGTGCTAGATCTTGTAGTTAATAATTGTATTGTAACATGATTAGGTAACAGCCAAATAGGTGTCTAATATTAGGATATCTAATTGAAAACACATGAAAACTAAATTTAGGCAACAATTATTGCATCTGCTAAGTAGGTTTATAAAATACGGCAAATAGAAGTACTCTCATATATATAAATTAGATATGGTGAAAACAGGTCCAAAACCTGGTCACGGGTTCAAGTCCGAGCAGGACTTGAACCCGTGACCAGGTCTTTGTACGACCTTGCTCTTCCAACTGAGCTATCGTATAAAGACCTGGTCGCAGGTTCAAGTCTTGCTCGCATGGATTTTTTTCATCATATCTTATTCATATATGAGAGTACTTTAGTACTAACTGCATCTGAGATGCACAAAAATCCAAATTAAGTACGGCAAATAGTGTTCGATTGCCGTTTTCGTATTCAATTTTTCTTGACACCACATTTGGCAGTAATTCTAACAAATGTATAATGGAAATTGAATTAAGGAAATTAGCAATGTGAATACTGTGAAAGTAGATATACTAGTGAAAACTTACTTCTGAGACGCCACCGTTGTTGGCAGTGTGTGTACAAGGCCCGGATGTCCCGGAGCATGCTGTACACGTCACCAGGTCTGCCGCTCCCGTCGAATCTCGCTTTTTATCAGCCTGGAATTATCGTTAGCTATCTAGTAATATTAACATTCCTAATAAAGTCGTTGTGTTTAATTTCACGTAATGACCACGACCCTCAGCTATGACGTAAAACCACTAAAGAAGGTAGGGGCTTGGGTGTATCTAATGTTAATGTTGCCAAAATCTTTGTGATGAAGGATAAGGCAGTGCAAAAGTTAGATAAGGGATAAAAATTGTTAAAATAAAACATTAGTGAGGGTTTAATTGATTCAAAAATATGGCGATTATGATAAGTAGAATAAATAATAATTAAATTTTTATTAATTCATCACGTAAAGGAAAATGAAAAAAAGATTTATGCAAACTGTGATGGGATAAAACAATATCTATAAAACTGAATGTCGAACAAAAATTTTAGTCATAATAATAATATAATCGATTAGCAAAAATCGATCGATTAGTAAGTACCTAGATAATGAGTCATCTGATTCAAAATTACAAACTAATGTAAACTAAATCAGAAAGTTAGGTATATAAAGAACTTGAGCATACTCACAGGCTGCAGCCATCCAAAAGCAGCGTTAAAACAACAGAATGCGTTAGTTTTCATGATATCTGATGATGAAGGTGCGGGCTAACTTCTAAGGTATGATCTCAATGCCTTCACTTACGCCACTGCTCACACTTGGCTCATCATCGGGCGTTTCAGACCTAGCCCATTGTAGGAATGCCATCGCCTCCTAATAATTAATACAATATTATTCTCAGCTAAAGCATGGATATAGCGTTACATTCTTCTTCTAAGCCACGTCAGACGTCTTAATACTTAAAAAATCTGACACTGGACTGACCACTGGGAAAAACTCAATAAATCTGGCTAAATGAAAAAAAAAATCCCGTTGGCTAGACAGGCTGCCCATTAATTTAACCACTAGGAAAAACTTGAAACGAAGAGCGTTATATTTAAATGCAAAATAAGTAATTTTGTTGAGGCTTTTTTGAAGAATATTAAAGATAATGTAACGCTACAATTTTGTAGTGAGCCAAAGCCGTAGAAAGATTGTCTATATATACCTAAATATGCATATGCTTGGTAAGCTAAATCGAAGGCATATATTTTATTTAATTTCTAAAGATACGTTAGTCTAGCTTTAGTAGTGAAACGCCATATAACTTAAATATATTATGTTGCATATTATTTCCTTTTTGTATTTGTCATGGGTGTTGATAAAATATATTTTAAAATATAATTCATTCGCTAAAATAACTTTGGCAGGCTTAAATAACGTGCACCTTGAGTTAGTGAAGAGGTAGTTTTTCAATATAAAATTACTCACTTTGAATATTACTCATTGCTTTTCATGCAATAAATACAATCGACAATATCTAGGAAGGTAGGTATGGGGAGGGGTAAGCTTCAAATTAGTTATCTATGAAGCAAATGACTAAATCTAAGTAGGTATTTAGAAAGTCGTAAGAAAAAAAAATCTACATAAAAGGAACTCAGGACTCATGCTTTCATGAAAAAGTGCTGCGTAAACGTTTACATTTTCACTGTTATATTTCTTACTGGAAGACTGTGAAACCTATTTATATAATGCTTAGGTATATTACTTATATTATGTCAACTTTACTTAAACAATTTGAATTTATTGCTAATAAGATAAATTAATGTTAACCTATAAATTAATTAATTCTATTTCCAGCGAAAAATAAAGTAAGTTAGTAAAATTTACTTTATGTTTGATGGGAGAAATTTATCTAAGGCCTATCGCTAGGTATATCGCCTATTCACTTTAATTTTTTTTTTTGGGGTGGGTAAAGAAATATAACAGGTCAATGAAAGGATCGTGCCAATGTCGGTGGCGGAGGTTCTTACCAGGGGGCTGGCCAGTATAATGCCAATTCTGCTGAGGACTGCTGGCAGTCGCTGCGAACACATCACACACACTTGTTCACACGTGACGGATGACATGTGTAGTGATCACATAGACTAGATTGTTGTGGCCAAATATTATATAACTGTATTTTACGTGCAATTTTTTTTTTGTTGATAATAAAAAATATTTTTTGCAAATTTTTTTGATTCAAAAATGTTATCATTATGTAAATTATGGTGTATATTCGTAGATCTATGTCTAGAAATAAATAGCCATAATGTACTTCAAAAGGCCTTTGCCCAGCAGTGGACCACTTCAATAGGCTAGGAAAAAAAGTTCTTCAAATATTAATTAGATATAATTTATTATGTATATAAAGGACTATCTCACTTTGCAATGTTTTCTGTGTTAAAAAGTTTATCATGAATATTGTGATGAAAAGCGATAAATATAGAGCTGATAACAATTTAGAAGACTAGAATAAAAAGATATGGCCACACAAAACAGTCTTTAGAATTATTACGAAGAAAATGAACCAAATTATGAGTATCAATTTGCAAATTAAATTCTCGAAATGACGTCTGGCCTTCCCGACCGGTAAAATTAGAATGAGCCAAATACAAACATGCAAAACATAGATATAAAATTTTGTGAAGCATGCTATTGATAAAATATAGACAAATAGACTTCGCTAAACTGATAGGATAACGGGTAACATAAGTACATAAATATCATGCTATATATATTACTAACTAATAATACGTAAGGAAAACATTGCAAAGAGTAAGAAAAATAAATAATTTACGAAGGAGCTGAGCTACTAATTTACCACAAATACTAGCTTTGATATTATTCTAGAGAAAAATGTGTATAAATTCTTAACGTAATCTAGGTAAAATTATATTATTATTTACATCTAAGGTTTAAGGTTTCTCAATCTTTTCTGTTTTTTTGTCTATAGATCCTTCGTAAATAGGTTATGACTAAAGTAGAATTTTGGTATGTAAAATAGTGCAGTTTACACAACAATCAGTATGTATAATACTTACACCTTTTTACCTACCTACGTTATTATTGCATATTACACCAGTTATTGCTAATTTATCAATTGCAAACATATCGATGAAAATATTAAATACGTTTAAACATAAATATATAGGAGAAGTTACAAGGCGAAGTTACAGTTTTGAGTAAATTGACTAGGAAAACTAAATTCACGTTACATGTACATAAAGGTAGGTAGTGCACAAAAACCACTACATGGCTTGGAAAAACAACATCGAGTTATTGGACTTATAACACACAGTAATATATGAAGTAATAATAGTCACCTGTGTGACGGGGTTTTCTCCAGGCCGGTACACAACGTTATGTAGCGGCCGCTTTCTGCCGACGTAGTTGACGCAGACGAACTCTAGCAGCGAGGCGTAGATGAAACACATACAGACGCCATCCCACACGTTCATAGCGGTGAGGTTTGACACCACTGGCAGCGTCGAGCGGAAGCCATTTGACGTCGTGAAAAAATTCAACATTGTTGTTACACCTGACCGCAAAAAGATTATATTATTAACTTGTGTTCAGGTACCTTCATTTCTTCATAGGGCACAGGTTGAAGAAAACTATCATTAAAACAGTAAATTAGTTCAAAGATAATAAGCTTTAAAGGTACATTGAAGTTTGCATATAAACTATTCATGCATACCTATAAAAGTAATTCAATCATTGATAAATCTAATTATTTGTGCCCATAATAATTAACAAAATAAATTGCAGCGATTTACAAAATCATCTGAAGATTATTTCGCTGCCTTCTAATTTGTTTACTTACAAGTGCAAGAATTTCTTTAAATAAATTAATTACTAAAGCAAATAAAACTAATACACCAACCTATCATTACTCTAGCAGGCACTGCATTCCATTCCAGCCAAAAAGTAATAAACGAAGATGTCACCAAAATGATGCCCGGAATGAAAACTGTGGTGAAGTAAAAAGATCTATCCCGCGTGAAGATGAGGTCCACTTTGAGACAGCTGTAATTACCTAAAAATATCAAGCAAATCTAGAAATAAAGTAAAAATGTTCAATTCACGTGTGTATCTTCTATAAAGTGTATTATGAAAATTATTTATGCAACGATCAAGCCGAACCTGCGAAAGAAATTCAGCGTGTTTATTAACAGCCCCAGCCAACACTACAGTCAGAGAAAGTTAAAATGCAAGACCGAGAACATTCCCATTGCCAGCCACATATTTTACCTATCATGGAACGGGCTGGCACTGCGTTCCATTCCAGCCAAAATGTGATGAACGAGGAGGTCACCAGGATAATTCCGGGGATAAATACTGTGGTAAAGTAGAATGCTCGGTCTCTAGTAAAGATTAGGTCGACCTTAAGGCAGCTGTAGTTACCTGTGGAGCGAATATAGTTAGGTACAATTGGAGACCTGCGTATTGACAAAAAAAAATATCAAGTAGGTAAGTAGATATCATAGAAATATTTTGTTTAAACTTAAAAAGAGGTGAAGGTCAGGTAAAAACATGGATGCATAAATTCCAAATAACTCCATTCAGAGGCCTTGTCACTCGATACATTTTTGAATTGCAATAAAATAACATTTTCAAACAAAGTAACTAGGTACTATCCTGAATGTATGAGTAATGCGTGTTGTGTTCATATGCTGGTAAATGTAATCTCTAGCGTCAATGATTTTTTGAAGACAAGGGAGCAAACTATGTATCAAACACGTGCGGAACATACGAATACGAGTACACTTTACAGGCATGCGATGGAGAGATGAGCTGGAAACATAAATGGCTTGTGATACTGTATTGTCCAGTGATAATCCTCGTCCGACATATTTTACACCAATCAGATTCGTAACACAATTACGCCTTTACTCACACATAAGCGGAAAATATACGGCAAATACGACGTCACCGGACTGAATGGCAGTCGTCCGGTGGACTAAGTACCTTGCTCCTCAAAGCGTCTCTGGCAAAGGTTACATGTCAGCTCTTCATCGTCTTCGTAAAGTGACATACCATCAGCTGCTTGCAAAGACGTTAACAAAATCTTACAATCTACGTTCAAAATTTCTTCTAAAAATGTAAGTTTATAATGACAAAAATGCTGTTACTCTACTGCTAAACTTTTAAAGTGTCAGTAACAAAACAACCACGGTACCATGTCACTATGTACATGCGAAGTCGCTAGCTATGCTCTAACACAGGATCACGATTGTTATTAACGATAGGTATTTGAAAGTCACATTACACATACTAAAAGCTTCTACGTTATTGTCGATGATACAAAAGAAAATTTCAAAAAATAACCTTTTTATGTAAATCAAGACCAAGCTGAAAAGAGTTAATCAGAATTTCAGGTCACTAAAACATCTTTGATTTTCTCTTGTGCAATAAAGGGATTTGTGCTCGATAACTTAAAAGGATTGGGGAGTCTAGTCTACACAAATTTGTAAGGTTAAATAAAAGGTAATGTAGTCATGTCATGTAAGCGTTGAAATGTGATGAGTTGGGCGTGTGGGTTGTTACCTCTCCAACTAGCCTTGATGGGGCACGGGATGGTTTGGTTTTGGATGAGGTAGGCGTTGAGGGTCGTCAGCGATGGTGACTTCCTCAAAGTGTCCTCGTCGTTTTTCCACACGTAATTAATTGCTGACTGCTCGTATGATACTGTAATCGAACAAAAGTGACTAAATAATTAAAAGAATATGAATTACGATATACGAGTAAATAAACATGAACCTAGTGACTTTTCACGAAGTAAACTAACGTTTCACAATGCTTTTCACGTTCTTCCATTTAATTAGGAATACGAGTATGTATTTATGTTGTAAGTAGATATAAAATATCCGAGGGGCGCCCTAGGTATCGCTGGAGCGATGAGTATCTGAAAGACCTAGCCACAGAGCTGACAACTGCCCGCAAAAAATGGCGTCATCTAGTGTCGGAGGCAAAGATCCACTTCGGGTCGCTGCGCCGCAGTAGTATAGTAAGTAAGTAAGATATAAAATATTAGTAATTTGTGCACTAGTACTTACTACTTTCTAAGGCAAATGAACACAATGGGTCGTCGAAAGGGAAGATGTTGAGCCTTCCCTGACAGGAGAGGATGAGGTGTCGCCGCATCAGGTAGTTGATGGTGCCGTTGCGGTAGATGCGCAGCGCGAAGTGCATCGGGATTATCGGGTCCTGGAAATTTTTTATAGATTTAGTTACAATATAATAATAAATAGGACTGTGGGAATTTGTGTTAAAATGTTGGCTGAAAATGATGATGATGAAAATAATAAATGCATCACAATAAAAATAATGACATAGTTATTAGTATACGCCTCTTATCGTTCTTGGAGTAAAAGTGCAACCACGTATAGAATGGAGATACGTTGCATCAGAAACAGATGACGCCATTTTAAAACAAAAGTACATCTCCTGTTTAAATAGTAGGTAGTAGAATGAAATTAATATTTCATAAAGAAAAGCTTCTGCGTAGATACATTTTTTCCATTAGTATACTTAGGTACATGTAGTTTCAAGTGTGGACAGAATTTTGAAATATAGAAAGTGATTGTAATAAAATTAAAAATATCCAAAATTTTGAAAGCAGTTAAAATACAAGATTTGTTAATAAGTAGAAAGCAGAGCATGAAATATATGGTAAGAATACCATTTTGATTTACGTAGGTAAGTCTAAATAATATTATAAAAAGAAACCTTATAACTACAATTATTTATTTATGGATTAAATTCCCACCTTAAAGTCTCCGTGCATAATGAAATAAGTGTCTGGCAGCCAAATATCTTCGTGATGATGAATAGCGTTTAGGAAGTCGTAGTGAGACTGATTGGAGTATCGGAGCCTAGGGTCGTACCACTGCTGCTGTAGTAAAAACTCCACCTCGTATTTCTGAAACAGATAAATTTAACGTAAAAAGAAAACATCAGTAAAGTGTAAGTGAGAAAGAAAATGATAAAGTTCAAGGAATAGATGAAATAAAATGCAGAAATATATAAACGTAGAACTTACAAGACTAGATTCGTCTGGAGATGCTAAACTAAGAAGTAGCACGCTAACATTTACGGTGAGGACACCTGAAAACCAATACAGAGACATTCGATGACATATAAGAGAAGTCGTAATTGTACAGTACAGTCACACATATGGCATGCTCTTTACTAAAAGAAGTGCTAAGTAATGTTCCAGTACCAAAATATTACATACCTAGTTATTTCAACATGTTCGTTAGAGATAAAAGTAACAGAAAAAGGCAAAATTAATAATAAACCGCATTAAAAATTGACGGTTCAATTAAATCAAAAATATTGGCAGATCCAATTTCATAAGAAAAAGTAATTATGAATGTTCTAATTAATTAATCAACGGAAGTTAAGACTAAATTAAATTGTGTTTAATGTTTGTGAAAAGAGAAAATCATTGGCGGTAACAAAGCGTGACATTAACATAATTGCATGATATTTTGTCTTTTTATTTATTAAATTTATATATTAACATAGGTACATTAGTTATATTTGAAGAGCAGAAATATAAAAAATAGCATAAGAATACAGTAAATATTGATATGATTGTAAATCAAGCCCCAATTATCAATATAGTTAAGTTTACCCTTATCACATTACATCTTAACAGCTATTGGTCTATAACATCAAAACATGGTGCATGGTAATTTAGTTGACATTATATTACTTAAGTAAATCTATAGAAACTAAACAATAAGGTGACCCATACAACAGCAGTAAGAACTAAAGCGTAGGATAGCTACAATTGCGTGTGAAAGGAACCAACCTGGGTACTCGGAGTTGCGTGCAAAGAGTTGATTATAACATAAAAGACGCTACAATTTAATAACTTGTAATGCAGGAAATGTAAGGTTTCTCTTTTCAAAAACATAAACACAACGCACCACGATTGTGCGAGCGAGGCCGCAGCGATGATAACCCGACTTTATTTTGAGCCAGAGAGTCGTTGGGCGAGGTTAGACCACAACAGAATTCTGGATCTGCAATATCACATCAATTTTTCAAGTCTTGCTATGTAGCAGCTGCTAGATTATATTACACATCATACTCACAGTCAGCAAACAATAAAAAAGTCAGCTAGGTATAGAAGGAAATGTGTAAGAAACTCAATATTTACCATCTACGGGTGGAAGCAGTCTTTTATCATAGCGGGAATTTTTCAGTAGATTGTCCAATATCTCTTTGTCCGACTTTCCCGCTGCAAATCTGTAATCAAGTAGTGTATAGTGTAGCCGACATTCCTGTATCATTGTCATATGGTAACTTCCATGTAATTTTTCACTTTTTGGGGTTAACTAAATCGTTTAGATTACGTAGGGGCGTGAGGACGATTAGCCAAAAACTCCAAACATTAGGAACAATTTATCAACGTCGTATATCATGGTAAATTAAGCGTGTGGGAACGGAGAACGTAGAATAGCATTCTTCGTATTGATTTTAGATTAGCACTTGCTACAACGAAAGTCTCTCCGATACAAACTGATATAGTATATTAAATTAATAATACCTAACTATGTTTATGTTTTAGATTTTCTTCAGCTATATTTTAAGGCTCCTTTACTTCATTTGTGTAGTATTAATTCATGTGATTGTGTTGTAGCTACGATATATTTACTAGATACTAATAGAGATAACAAACACATGTGTCATTTGATTGAATCAATAGTGGTTTCGTGAATAGAACCCACTATCACACGCTACATTATACAAATAGAGTTAGATAAGTTAAATGTTGTTTTCGAGTTAGACTCCAGAACTTATACGACAACGTTACGGTTTGACAAATAAGTACCTAGTTAAATCGGCTTGATTAAGTTACTTAGAAAGTGATTGCTATTCTGGCTATAAAGTAACAGAGATTTTCATGGAGATGAAAATCTAGCAATGATTCGTTTATTTCAAATTTGTCTCTAACTTGCAGCCAAGAAAATTTCATGTGTTTTATAAAGTACTTACCCTAAAGCATATATGAGAAAAGCTAATATAATCATACGAGTACATTATTACAATGTCTAGTTCTTGTTTCATTCTGTATTCTTACCTTCTACCATTATTATGCTACTGATTTGCATATTCGATTAATTGAAATCTTGAAGTTAAAAATAATTGTTGCGAATAATTGCCTACAGATAAATGCCTAAAAATCTTGAAATATGACATTCTAAATTTTTTTAACGCAGGCAATATTCAATGATGACATCATGTTATCATTCAGGATTCAGCCTGCACGTAATATGATTATAAAACTTTAGAAATCCATTTACAACGTCCAAGGGCTAACAATACAGACCTTTAGCTACAGTTTAGTTCAGGAGGGTCTGTAAATGGAGCGGTAAAGTTTACGCTTGGGTGCGCGTGACCCGCCAGCGAGTTACGTTCGCTTCGCCGCCTGTCACATTCGCTTTTCCACGCTTATAAACGTTAACTTCACATACAGTATTTTGTGTGTCCGTTTTCATATTTCCTATTTCTATTTTTATTGTGTGTTCATCTCGGCTTTGTTTGGCTTTGTTATTTATGTTGCCGACTTCAGCTATAAAAATGGCTAAAAATAATCGCGAAAAAAAATCTATTGTAGGTAAATTTTATACAACTCCTACAAGCCTACATATCATATATTCGGATACCTAACAGGAAACTCATTTTTACTTACATGTCGGATGTGAGTGCGGTGACCATGCTCAGCATGAGAGAAAAAGCCACTACGCGTGCCACCACGCATGACCAACCCATATTAGGACATCTGAAAAAAAAAAAACAACAAAATTAGGTTTTAATGTAAAGAATAAATAAATACATCTATTAGCCCGACCGGAAGTTGGTGTGATGTGTGATCATCGTATCATCGATGCTCAGCTGTTTGTCCTATGTCGGCTAACTTTTTCAAAGTTGGAGTTCTCGGTGACTTTTAAAACGATAATGTTTTCAACATAGAGCAACACGGACTCCTTCCGTTCCGCGGGCGGCAGTTGCTCGAAGGTTTTCAACGAAATCTGCTATGGTTTTTCTGAGAATGAAGTTTTATTTATTTAACCTTTATTGTACAAAAAATACAAAGTAAATGTACAATAGGTATTTATGTTCGTAAGAAACGTACGTTAAGTTCGTAAAAAAGAAAAAGTTTATTTAGTATCTCTGGCTCTGAAGACATTACTGTCTTATTATTTAAATGAGTGTAACAACTGCACTATAATCTTTCTATATGATATAAAAAATGTAAGGTAGAGAGCATAATTTTGAAGCGAATATGGTTATTAAGGCATGCGAAGTATTAGTGGATTCAGCCAGCATACACTTTTCAAATATTTAAAACCTACGTAATGGCAACGTAAATCGTCAATTTTTTAAACTAATTTTCCAACTCTACTAGGCGACCTCCGTAGCCTGACGGTCATCACGCCGGACTGCCATACTGGAGGTTCCTGGGTTCGATCCCCGGTCGGGTCAAGAAGAAAAATTATCACTTTCAGATGGGATGACCTGGATGGAATGACTTTTGGATGTTTATCTATAAAATATACTATCGTTGAGTTAGTATCTCTTAACACAAGTCTTGAACTTCCTTTGGGGCAGACTCAATGAGTGTGATTTGTCCGTATATTATATTTATTTATTTGTTTAAATAAAATACTGTTATCAGAGTGTTGTATAATTTACAAGGCTGCAAATGTTGTCATGCATGCGAAAATTTGCCTCATTTATTGACTGCGCTACGTGGGAAGGTATATATATTAAAGGGCACTTATTGATCCTTCCATGAGCGATGGAAGTCTTCATAAATAGGGGGCGTCATCGCCCACTTTGAGAAAGCCTGACTAGCGTGCCACAAGGCCGACATTCAACGTGATATTACGATTTTTTTCAGTGCTGGCGGAATTGAATACGTGACCTACTTTCAAAAGTTATGTTATGACGTCAATGAGCCTCGAACACGACGTTTGCATGTCATACATTCATGCTTAACTTAAATTAAATACATGTGCAATTGCTTATCAATATCATGTTTACCCGTAATTGTTTTTATATTTTTTTTACTCAATGCCATCGTTCGTGACGTCAATAAGAGAAACGAATTGTATTTACCCTTGAGCATTTAGTTTTATGTTAAAATACATCAAAGTAATGCATACAACAAAAATAGCTAATAAATCTTCAAACGACTGAACAGATTTGCTGAAATCCAATTATCATAAGGTTGTGTGTGACTGTGAACGTGAATAAGTGCGCTTCAAATGATATAACATCTTGGTCATCATGAAGGTGTAGACACCTACTAGTTTACTAAGACTAGCTCACAAGTATTACCTCCATGCTGGAGCAAAAAAAAAGTATAGAATGTGCCAGCTGCTTCTCTTCCCGCGCAGATTGTAAAGATGATTCACTATAATTGAATCTCAATTCCATATATATAATACCAATAAGCTACCACTATTTAGCTAAATGTGGCCTTCGAGTCGGGTGCCCTTTGTTTCGCTTAAAATTTTTGTCTCTAATTTCACTTCGCCGAACCTTATTGGCCTAAACTTGTTATGCACAATTATTGTCTCGCCTAATTGATGTTTTTGCACAATAATAATTTAGCCTAATAATTATTAGATGCAACTTTTGAGTCTCTATTATTAGATGTTCTAAAATCGTTTGGCTTTTAAATTTTTACACGTAACGATATCCTCGTATAAATTTGTTTGAGACAATTATTACTTACTATTATAATCACTTCTTATAATTATAACTAATTGAATCATTATATTAGTAAATTTAATTATTACTATTAGTACCTTCTCACCGGCATGGGTACTGTGACATGTCTATCACAGCAGTGCCGGAGATAAGGACAGTCCAGTCTGTCGTCAATCATTTTCAGAATGATGTTAGTAATGCACTACTAATAATAATTCCAAAAATTCTTCATAAGTGACAGATCCGACTTAGAGCACCCCGACTCCACGTGGCTCAAGTTTGCACTATACTAGAGTGTTATTCCTTCGCGCGGAACCAGAAGCTCGCGAAGGAGGTCCTGAGAAAATGAGGGCACGAGGTCGAGTGCACGAAAGAATCGAAGGGCCGACGGAGCGAGTCTTCTGGTGGAGCCACCCAGAAATACTTGCATGCTGCATGCTTGCTTGCTTGCTGCATGCCTGCTGCATGCTTGCTTGCATGCTGCATGCTTGCTTGCATGCTGCATGCTTGCTTGCATGCTGCATGCTTGCTTGCGTGCTGCTTGCTTGCTTGCATGCTGCTTGCTTGCTTGCATGCTGCTTGCTTGCTTGCATGCTGCACGTTTTAGTTCACATGCCTAATATAACTTTTTTTTACTTCTCGACATTTTTCAAACACAAATCCATCAATGTTTAATTTAAGTCCCCCCTATTAGATTTAAATACTTTGTAATAATTATCAGAAATTATTATAACAGAAATAATTAGGTGTTACACTTTTGTGCTTAATTACTTTGTACGAAATATTAATTAGTATTTGTGAATATTAGAAATAATCAATTATTAGGCCTAATGACTTATTTGGGAAGTAAACATACGGCGATAAAAACTTAGGGCAATCAAAAATAGGCTAAACTAAATTAGAATTCATAAAAATGTACGAAAAAATTTTGTACTAAAAGTTTGTGCACCAAACTACATTAGGAGTACAAAAAATTAGGGGAAACAATAGAGACCCCTTCGAGTCACGCGGCTCTTGGCTCTGTCTACCCCGTAACGGATAAAGATGTAACACTTCATCTGTAGCTTACAATCCTGTTTCCAAACTAGTCTATAACTCAGCCAGAGCTATGCAATTCAGGAAAAGTCACGATTTGCCACATCACATTTTCCTCGCTACTGAGAGTACAGTCGGATGCAGAGAAATCTGACCTCCCTGGGAAATATCATCAGGTTCTCTGCATCCGATTGTACCTGCCTGAGCCCGTGACCGATCGCGCCAGGATTAACCGAATAGCCTTTAATTTGTTCGAGGATAAATTGCGCTGCCACTTCACCTACGAATTTGTAAGAGGGAAGTTCGATCCTTTCAGCATTAATTTGCTGCCGACTCATGCAGTTTTTTATCAAGCTTCGTACCTATACGTAGTCCTAGGTTGTAGCTATGTTTATATTCATCACATCTTAATTTTTTTCAACCTCAAATATCAATACGCTTTACACTTAATTATGAAGCTTCAATTTAGCAAATTATTTTAACGAAATAACTTACGTTATGAATAAACTCAATGATAAATGAATAAAAAGAAGCGGTGGTGGCCGAGTGGTAGGGCGCCCGCCTGAGGATACAAAATCCCAGGTTCGAATCCTGCCCGGGCTACATGAGTTTGTATACCAATCTGACTCATGTTAGTTTTCATCGGTGAAGGAAATCATCGTGAGGAAACCTGCACTCTGGTTGATGATTATCAGCTAGTGTGTGAAATGGAGAAGGCAGTGGCAAACCACTCCATTAAAATTGCCATGAGAGTCGTTGTGTGTGTTTCATTCCATATAATGACCACGACCCTCAGTCATGAGGAAATACGACAAAAGAGATGAATAAACTCAGAGTTCAGGTTTCTAGACTGTAAGTTAAGTAAGTAAAAGTTTGGATTAAGATCGTAGAATCAAACATACCCTATAGATGTAAATAAAGTGGTAAAATAATACAACAATAAAAATGAAAATGAGCAGGGTTGAGAAGCGAATAAAGTTGAGAACAAATGGATTCGATTTGAGTTCGGATCTCGCGGGCGAGCCTCGCTAGATTAAACTTTTTATCAACTTTTTCGATTGTTCCCTCCTCGTACAAATTGGCATCAATATATTTCCCGGACAAGACCGTAAATAGTACACTTTATTTGTACAGGTGAATTGAGTGCACTCTTTAGAAGACTTGGCGATAAAATTCTAGGAAAAATTGGTTAAGGTAGGTAAGTCTGAGATCTAAAAGGTTATTTTATTTAGTCCTTTTGGGTTTCCTGACCAATCGCTGGTGTATTTAAAAGCCTTATTCTATATAGAAGTGAACTAAACTCCATATTGAGAATATAAGCATTCGATCCGTTTCAATTCGTTGCATTCCATCTGTGATAGTACTGTCAGGGTATAGACGTGACGTATTACAATCTTTAGATAATATGAAGTTATGTACATATGTTGGCATAAATGGAGAGCATGCAAATTATATTTTTTATTATTTTAGGTAAGTAATAAGATAGTCAGTGGCGATAGTAATGGGGGTCACCCCCTGGGACCTTCAAGGTATATAATTTTTAACCCGGGAACAGGAAGAGGGATTAATTTTTATCACCGGAAACAGGTAAAGGGATTAATTTTAAACAAAAAATGTAATCTCGACTGTGTGGCCCTCCCCTGACGCAAAAGCTGGATCCGTCCCTAAGGATAGTAGGTAGGTACCTTTCTGCTGCCTGCAGAGTGTTGTCGGCATGTGGAGAGGATCAACACACCCGGGCCTCGCGTCGCCGCCGGCTCACCATGTCGCAGCTAATCTCTGAAACAATGTCGTTTCAAATTATTTTGGAAATAAAAGTTATTTAGATGTTATATATATATACGGACATTGCTCTAAGTAAAATATTTTGAAAAAAATAACATTGGTACCTACTGATCATACGGTGAAAACGTAACTGTTTACTTCACATAGGGAACAGAGGATATTTTAAATTAAAAATAAGTGATTAGGTAAGTAATCGAATAGAATCTTTAAACAGTTGTTCTTATGGCTTATGTTAAAGGAGGCAGGACTAGTTATTACTTAAACATTAAGATTTCCTACACAAACGTACCACATGGAGACAGCACCACCGCCTATAGCCTTGCGGTTTCAGCTACCAAATTGCGAAGTCTCTTTGTGAATATTAAAACAAGTTGCGAAACAGTTATTTGCATGTTTATCGTATTACCATATATTTGATACTGTCAGAGAATAAGAGCTAAAGATAAGTTTCATTGGCTATGTTAATTAAGTCCGTACCCCGTAGCTATTAGCTGTAATGTCTGAGACGTCTTCGAAATGAATTATTTTATGGAAAACAACGATGATGACTAAAATATTGCTTCTGAGAATCTTAAGATCCTTTTAGAGAACAACATCTAAAGGTCTTTAATTAAAAATTGAGCTGAGTATACTTGTCTGAGTAAAATTGTCACTACGATACCGAGTAACAAACATTATTTGACAGTGAAAAGATTTCTAGATTTTCAAGTATTTTTTTAAAAGAATCGATTTATCGATACAATTGATAAAAAAGTGTGTTATCGTTAATTATTGACTAAATATTATCTAGCTTTCATTTACCTCATGTATATAAAATCAATAAAATCATGTTGGGAGTGTAGGAAAAAGACTAAGGCCGATATTAATAAACCAAGCTCAAGACAACTGTCAAGTGCGAACTCAGCCGATACGCACTCAAGTTATGTTCACGCACTTAAGATCGTCGCTAATTAATAAACCTATATCAACGGCGTATAATTTGAGATCTCAGAACAAACACAACTTCAAACTGACAAGCTGAGAATTTTGACATGGCGTATGGTGTCAAACCATAGACTTAGTAAAAAATAATAGACCCGGCTTAACAATCTTAATCCAAACAGTATTTATGCGGCCGGTTTCCATGTTTTGAAAAGTACTTTGTGCCGTGCATACCTAAACCCGGCGCCGGCAAAGGATTTGGCACAAAGTACTAAAAGTAGTGACAAAACATGGAAACCGGCCACATAACTACTGTTTGGATATAGATTGTTAAGCCGAGTCTATTATTTTTTACTGTGTCTGGTCTAACTACTGTCACAAGTCACTCTCATGTCATGGTTGTACTGTCATCAGCAAATACGCTCTTGAGTAGCATCTTGAGTGCTGATATTTGTTTATTAATACGTCTTCACTCGACTGATACGCGGAACTCAAGCGAAAACTCAAGTAAGATTTATAAATTAGCTCCGCGACTCAAGTGCGCTTTCAAGATCGAGCTAAGACTTGAGTGTAATTTATTTATACGGGCCTAAGAGAGAATTTCCCGAAATTCCTATTGGAACAAAGTCCCGGGTTCATGTTAGTTTGAAATAAAATAAAAATCTTAATAACGCATAAAAACGACAGATTCTTAATTACATTTCGTATTTTTAGCTCATGTTATACCGTTGCTGGCCGCTGTCTGCGGAACATAAATATGAACCTTTTCCATTCAGTTAATGTATTTACATTTTTTAATTAACCCGACGGCAGCCATTTCATGGAATAACAATATTTCGTGCTCCTGGCAAAAACCTTTTTTGTATTTGATCAAAATTTACGAGTTTTATTTTTTACAGTGACATATTGACTGACTTTTTAGAGGTAAAATTTGTATAAATATTTATCCTCCACAAAGACGGTCTTATAAAGTAGTTCTAATATAATTATTTCTTATTAAGACTACATAATAATATCAGTCCACCTTCATACTTTGGTGTCAGAGTTTGGAAATAGCTTCAAGATATGGGTTAAGTTCGAAGTATGGAAGAAAAACAATACATTTCTTTCTTTGTATGAAGTTTATTTGATGCCCGTTAGACAGCCACCTGTGTCTTTGACAGATACTTAATATTTAAAGTGCAAACTTAGTATTATATTACCAAATACTGTATAAACTCTAGCGAGTTAGGTTTGATATAGTATTTGGTATACCCTAAACTAGAAAATACTTCTCTCGATAATGTTCGTTGAAGACTGTAAGATCTTTATTTGTAAATCGCGTAGAATCTAGATTTTATTGCTATTATAATGTGTAATAACGTTACGACCGGTTTTGTCTGCGTCGTCGAGATCCAAGTCGTAAACGTTGGTAATTACGAAACTATTTTCAGCATGATAAATTGTTTTACTTACTAAACTTGTTATTATTTAATTCGTATAAAATTGATAAAGAGGCATTAGGTAATTGTATGTTTAATTTGAAAGACATGATGCCTCTATTTGATGTTGCTTTTCACCACTATACTAGATTGTTTTTTACATAAATAACAAAGGTCGATGAAGGTTGCTTGCGACTGAGCTATTCAGGGGTGGTTTAGGGGGTCATGGGGATTCTGACACACCCCTGGACCGGTATATAATTTTTTCTACATACATACATAAAATCACGTCTTTATCCTTTACGGGGTAGACAGAGCCAAGAGTCGTGAGATTCGAAGGCCACTCTTAGCTGAATAGTGGGCTCTCTGATGGAAAGGAGATTCAGGTATAGTGACAGGTTGCTAGCCCATCGCCTATGAGTGGAGGAATCCCCAGTTTAAAGCCCTTTTCCTCGATTGACTTTTACAATCTGCGCGGGAAGAGAAGCAGCTGGCACATTCTATGTTTTTTCTTCGCTCCCAGACCAGCATGGAAGCATGAATAATTTTTTCTATACTCAAAATAAGCCCGACACTGTTCCCGGGGTAAATTGAGTATCATATCATTTATTGCGTTAATATCATACATTCAATTATAACTACTAATACAGTAACTGGTTTTAGGTAGCTACAATACAACCATGTGACCCCTGACGCGAAGGCTGGATCCACCCTAGGATCTATTTGAATAACCATTAAAAGGCCTGTATTAAAAAAATATATATTAAAGGGATTTAAACTTCAAGTAAAATACCGCTAACTATCTAATGTAAGAAATTGTAAATCTACTAACTAGATTCAGTTCAGATGGATCAGAATATATTCCCCAAAATTTTCCGAGAAGATGGAAGTTGTGGAAAAAAGCTACTTTAAATATAAAATCAAAAGGGCTTTTTCTTCCCAGCACAAAAGCATATAAATTATTTACAACATGCCCGGAAAATCAGGTCTACACCTGGGGATTTCAGAGGCATAACTCAATGCGTATCCGGTTATATCCGGTTTCACCGCCCAGCCATCCCTTAAAATCCCGGTTACCTTGCATATGCTTTTGCCAGTACATCCTGTTTATTACAAGCATACATGCTTCACACACATATCTTGGTTTGAATATCCTTAGTTGATTTATCTTATATTCATAAGATTAAGGACAGAGAGAGGTTTACGAGTACCTTTTTTTCTACTTACCTTAGGAGTAGAAAAAAAATTGCCGTTCGGAAAAATGTTATTTTTTTCCAACTTTATGATACCTACTGGGAGACATGAAAAAGTTCCACAGAATTATTTTTTCAATATAAGAGTATTTAAGTCTATTGTTCTTAAAATCAAATACAGTTACGTAAGTAAACCACCACCACCACCACCTATTATGCCATACATTGTGTTTGTACAATAAAGTTTAAATAAATAAACAGTAATAATACCTATTATTTTTTCCACAACGCCCAAAATCGGTATTAAATTTTGACAAGTATTTATAACACCATATAATTTCCAACTTGTGCTAGAAAATTATAAAGTAAACGCTGAGATAGCCTTGGGAACACACGATAGTTCCTCGAGAAAGCTGGGGGAAATGGGGGTCATGTCACGAAATTAGCCCAAGGCATTGCCAACGGTTACAAATTAATGAAAGTGTAGATTTATAGTGTTCATGATTTGCGAACAGATCTTTTCTCAGCTTACGAATTTATGAAAATATAACCTGTACTTGTCTCTACATAATATATTTTTGTTTTTAAAAATTCATTTTACTGTATATTGGAACCTAAGTATTAAAGTCAAATTGCTACTTAGCGATAGACACTAGCAAAAATCGAGTGTTAATAATAATAACTAATATTATAAATGCGAAAGTGAGTTTGTTTGTTTATTTGTTTGTTTGTTACCTCTTCACGGTTTATCTACTGAACCAGTCTTCCTGAAATTTCGCATACACATAGCTGGAAGTACGGAGAAGGACATAGGGCACCTTTCATCCAAGAAAAAAACACTGTTCCCGTGGGAAATTCACGCGGGTGTCAGAAAACTAAAAAAAAGGATAGTTATATATTTTTATGTTATTTAATAAATAAATATTTTGTACTTTTACTTTATCCCAAAAATTATTCATAACGTAGGTAGGTTAGGTCATATAAAAAGAAACAATACAAGCAGGTTCAAATGTTTATTTTATAAAACTGAACCTTGATTTCATAGGGTTTAAAAGCTACAGACTACTAGGACTTCGTAACGACCACTGCTGAGAAGAAATCCCGAAAGAAACTCATTTGAACAGTATTGGTCCCTTTAATGCCAGAGGGGTCTTTAATATATTAATATATTTTTTATAATCATATTTCATCTTTTTATCACACAACAACAATATACAAATTATGAACAGCCAGAAATAATATCTGAGTACTGGACTTATATCAAAAATACTTTCATAATTAAAATGCTACATTATCTCGAAATAACATACGCTGTATTCATTACTAGACACTCCCGTAAGAAGCCGGGATGGGCTGCCAGTATTTCATTAAATTTCTCAGAACATAATCTATGAAACATCATCATCAAAAACATATAGAAAATATTCAAATGACAAAGTTACAGCATAACAATAACAACATAGTATAAAATCAAATTATATCTAGTACTTATCTTTATATCTGAACACCTCAAGCTCCAAATGAAGACTGAGCCAGAAATCAATGGCCACGTCTCATTTCGACTACTGCACAGTCAATACAAAAACTGTTTATGTCAAATTCAACAAAATTACTTTTTATACTTTAGTCTAATTAATACAGTTTATTAAATACACTTAATTGTTAATTTAATATTTAAGAATTTAATGTAAATAGAAATGCTTTATATAAGTAAATATATTGGACATTATTTTTTAATTTGAATTAAACAGGAAGTTACATTATCATTCACCTCAATATATCCGTGGCACTACCTACGGTGCCAAAACAACCGACACTAGTTACTTAGAGTATCTGTATTAAAATAAATATAAATGAGGTAACCAAAATTATAATAAAAATTTCAATATCTGACACGGCCATACTGACAGTACTTCGTCCTCGAAGTACTTAATATAACATTTCTTATAAGAACAAAAACAACAGTATTCAACACATCCAACGATTTCAATACCATAGAAATATATAATTTTTATAAATCACACTCAATATTTGTAACGTCTTAAAACATTTTACGTATTAAAGATCGACACATTTAACATATTAAGTGTTCTTAGAACCAATAACTTACATTTTTTATTGTTTCGAAACAATACATGTACGTTACATATCAAACATTTTTAAATTTCATCCAATTTATCAAACTTTATCCACTCTAATAACTTCAATCTATTTACCCATCATTACCCATCTTATATCTTTTCAACACCGTTTTAAACACCAATCTATCAATTTATAACGTATCAAACGTTTTCATCACCAATAAATTTAAGTCTATTCTAATACAATAAAAAGAAAAACATTTACTTATGTAATTATTTCTTATGTCTATCCTGTTAGTGTCCCACCTTTCACATTAGGTGAACAGTTAACAGTATCCCTCCTGTTAGTGTCCCACCTTTCACATTAGGTGAACAGTTAACAGTATCCCTCCTGTTAGTGTCCCACCTTTCACATTAGGTGAACAGTTAACAGTATCCCTCCTGTTAGTGTCCCACCTTTAAAGTAAGTGTTTTGGATATTTTTACAATTCATCGAATAACATCACAATTTATTTCATATTTTTATATATTTTAATTTAATCTCATCAATATCTGTAGATAATGATGAACTGGATGAATTGTTGTTTACTTAGTTAGCCAACGCCTTAATTATGGTTCACATAAACGGTGATTCCAATTTCAAAATTATGAGTTGTATCGTCAGAATTCATTCAATCTATTTTTAAATTTATTTGGCACTGTAATCGCCGACAAGCTAATTGTTATCGATCTACCCTAACAATTTTTTTTTTTGGCTCGGGTACGTCTAAGTCTTGAACACTCGGGTCAATCGGTATATCTGCATTACAGATTATAAGTAAACAAATGAGAGTGAAGCCAGTCTATTTTTAAAAAGTGTTACGAGTATTACTTATATGATGCAACAAGACTTTTCACAAACCGCTTGGCCAATCTGACGACCAACAATTTGGATTAAAAATTTTATGACAGTAGCGTAATTAAGGCGTTAACTTCAGCTTTAAATATCGAACAGATCAAAATGGGTAAATTACTTATGTATGAAGGTACAAATCTTACAATTAAATGAACATTGTTTTAGGGCTCGAGTTAATGTTTTCGTAGCCTTTTTTTTTTGAACAATGAAAGGAATGCACAGTGGGCACACAAACAAAATTAACATTTTTTTTTCAAAGCAAAATGACTACCTTCATTTACCATAATTTCCACGATCTTCTTCAGATGGTCAGAGGACCTCCTACCAAGTTATTACAAAGCCCTGGAGGGCCTTACCAGCTTTAGCTGCCTGTTGGTTCTGGCTTCATCCTAGCTCAGTTCCGAGGGCCGCGACTCGATGTTTTTTTTTTTGCACCAAATCTCTACGCCGTTGCCACTCTCGGCTGGATCGAAAATCGGCATGGCGACGTCTTCATTCCATCGATGCGATGAAAAGGCGTCACTGAGGAAAAAGAAAAAAATATTAGTTTGTTATTTAAGCTGGAATCTATCCCACTTCTGATGTCAGAAAACTAAAAAAAAGGATAGTTATATATTTTTATGTTATTTAATAAATAAATATTTTGTACTTTTACTTTATCCCAAAAATTATTCATAACGTAGGTAGGTTAGGTCATATAAAAAGAAACAATACAAGCAGGTTCAAATGTTTATTTTATAAAACTGAACCTTGATTTCATAGGGTTTAAAAGCTACAGACTACTAGGACTTCGTAACGACCACTGCTGAGAAGAAATCCCGAAAGAAACTCATTTGAACAGTATTGGTCCCTTTAATGCCAGAGGGGTCTTTAATATATTAATATATTTTTTATAATCATATTTCATCTTTTTTATCACACAACAACAATATACAAATTATGAACAGCCAGAAATAATATCTGAGTACTGGACTTATATCAAAAATACTTTCATAATTAAAATGCTACATTATCTCGAAATAACATACGCTGTATTCATTACTAGACACTCCCGTAAGAAGCCGGGATGGGCTGCCAGTATTTCATTAAATTTCTCAGAACATAATCTATGAAACATCATCATCAAAAACATATAGAAAATATTCAAATGACAAAGTTACAGCATAACAATAACAACATAGTATAAAATCAAATTATATCTAGTACTTATCTTTATATCTGAACACCTCAAGCTCCAAATGAAGACTGAGCCAGAAATCAATGGCCACGTCTCATTTCGACTACTGCACAGTCAATACAAAAACTGTTTATGTCAAATTCAACAAAATTACTTTTTATACTTTAGTCTAATTAATACAGTTTATTAAATACACTTAATTGTTAATTTAATATTTAAGAATTTAATGTAAATAGAAATGCTTTATATAAGTAAATATATTGGACATTATTTTTTAATTTGAATTAAACAGGAAGTTACATTATCATTCACCTCAATATATCCGTGGCACTACCTACGGTGCCAAAACAACCGACACTAGTTACTTAGAGTATCTGTATTAAAATAAATATAAATGAGGTAACCAAAATTATAATAAAAATTTCAATATCTGACACGGGCGAAGCCGCGGGCGAAAGCTAGTATAATATAAACGTTCGTAGAGATAAACTTTCAATTACCATGAAATTTAACTTTGTACCACGTCAGTCATACATATCATACTTATACCTCGTATTAGTAAGTAGGTACATCGAATTTCAAACTATAAAACACACATAAAAATTCTCTACATATTTTGGTCGATATCAGTGTATTTTTTATTTTATTTTTTCGAATTACAAACTTTTTTACAATATATCTATTCTGTTTTCTCTATATTTTGACCAGCAATGTAAAATATTTACTAAATATGGGTTGAGGTTTTATTCTCACACAAATGATATACGTACTTACTTAAATTTATCCAGCCATACCACATGTCAGTTTAGTATGAGCCTTGAAAATAGGGTAATTGAGTTTTGGAAGGAATCCAAATGCAACATACATGAGTTACATATTTTGTGTTGTTTCTTTCCATATATTCCAAGTATCTGAATCTTAAGCTTTTCAAATAGGTAACTTATAAGTTTTTTGTATAAGAAGGGCGCTTACTTGAAATCTGGCGTAACCTCATCTAATTAATCATTTAATCTTGAAACGTCGCCGCCCGGTGAGAACCGGAGATATTAATAATAGCTAGTAAATTACGCGCAGACGAAGTCGCGGGCAAAAGCTAGTACTATTTAAGCAATTATTTCTGAAATGTGAATAAATTTGATAGAAGACATTAAAGGAATACCATTATTATCAACTTACCGACCGACGACGCTTTTGCGTAGCACATTTCGTAGCACCTGTCGTAGCTGCTGCTACGAAAATCTACGATAACTTCAAGCAAAAATTTTCTTTTTAAAACAGTAATCTGCTTGATAATGTTTTATGTGTGAATATTTAAATAATGGTTTAAATAAAACAGAAGAAATTAATGATTGTAAAATAAAATTATTAATTTTCTTGTAATACAAGAAAATTAATAATTTTATTTCATATATATTCATCTATAGCAAAGTAAAAATTAGAAATTTAACTGCTACTTGATATTTTTTTTTTGTGAATGGTATCTAAAGAAATTACGAATTAATTAATTTTGTAGCTTGTATCGCATTTTTGCTTCATAGATTTAGCTAAATTTATATCTAAATTTAGAGATATATTTTCATAATTAAGTTACAAAATATTATGAAGTCTTGTATAATTCGAGTATCCTAAAACAGCGCTCAGTAGGGTCGTAAAAGAAAACTTTGCGAAATTAAACGTCCGCTGTTAGGGAGCAGTTGCAGAAAGTAGCAAAACATTTTTCATTTTAATCGCACTTTCGTCTATTTTATAATTTTAATTAAGTACCTAATACATTTACTCAAGTGCAATAAGAGGAAAGTTGCTTTTCCTTACAGTTTTGTCATTCAAGATCGCAAAAATATTTTTTGTGTCTAGTAGAAAACAGATGAAATATTTTGTATACTTATGTCCAAGACATAAGTAATTTGAATATTGTTATTTAATTGCCTATAATACTGGTATTATTTTAGGAAATGAAATTTGTGTTATTTATAACTTTTTCATAGACATGACTAATATTTAATTAAGATATACATTCTAAATAAAAAAAAAAAAACAAATTTACTTCACTTCATTTCATTTTAATATCAAAGTCGACTTATCTTCACTCCAAAAACTTTGGGAAACTTTCAATTCATCGTTCCCTTGAGATTGAATTTCCGGAAACTTCGTTTTGTCATCGGAAGCTTTTGAGGAAACATTTAACTTTATCGATAGCCAGATTTATCTTTGTTTATTCAAAATTGCCGCAGCCAACTTGAAAATAATTTAAAATAAATTGGAAAGCGGATAAAGATAGGAGCGGATAGTAGAAGGACTAGACCACTATTTAAATATGATTTCAAATAACCAGTATTGAAATGCTTTTTAGTATGTAACAGTAGGTAAGCTTTATTATTTAACTTACTTATACTTGATAATTTTTTATACTATTATTTTTAAAATTATATAGTGTATGTACTTTATACTATATGGGGACGCCAGCGCGAGCACCAGACGGGTGATCAGTCCACTTATGCTGGAACCATTTCACCCAAAAATGTACATACAGGGTGAATTCAAAATTATTGCCATCAGCTGCTCCGTACTATTTTACAATATCTACTCGCCCAAACAGCTGATTTACGAGATATCAGATCGGTCGCATACAAAAAGTAGCTCATATTCATGAGAATATTCTCAGTAAAAGGATCCCAATGAATACATCATATATAGAGTAAATTTCGTTGAAATAAAACATACACGCATATACATTCCCCCCGCACGCACCAAGCGCTTTTCATCATCATTCCTAATGCGCACAGCGAAGCATTGGAACTCCCTGCCTGCGTCTGTGTTCCCGAGCACGTACAATCTGACTCTCTTTAAAACCAGAGTGAATAGGCTGCTTCTGGGTAAGCTCGCTATACCGTAGACCTCATCTCTGTCCTCGGGCAAGATTGTGGTCAAGAGCAAACCCATATTTAATAAAAATAAAAAATACAGCTCCCAATACTCCTACGTTTTGTATGCAAAATCTGTGCTTGTAAATTTTCTTCCAAACCTTTAGACAAAAACGTTTCCTTCCTCTTATAAAGGTTCAATCGCAATAGAGACATATACAAATAGCCCCATTTTCCGTCGGCTGGAGGACGGGACAATTAACCCCTGACTGGGTCAGAAGAGGCTTTGTAAAAGCCCCCATGTGGCGATCTCTGCTTTTATCACAGCCAAGCGATTTATTTTAAGGAACATGTTTTTTCAAAGAAAAATTTAGGTAGGCTACACGATGTACACTATACTATACTTACTGAAAAATTAAAAATTGAATTCTAGTAATATATAAATAGCATTTGGTTTGTGTGTGTGTGCATAACTAAGTAGATTTTGATGGAATTTGGTAGAGTAGAATCTGAAATGAAATTTCCATTCAATAGCATATTTTCTTTGACAATAGCGAAGCCCAGGCCCCGGGGCGTAGTTACTACAACAATATAAAAACTACAATGCTCAAAAAGATATAAGCAATACATTTATCTCACATTAGGAATTCTATCACAAATTCGTGGATCGAACTAATAAAGTAAAATAATTAATTTTGCTCGGGTTATTGACTTCGCAACTATATTCCCGGCGGAGTGCCGTGCACCGACAGAGTTAGTTGGAATTGCAAATAAACCCGCCTTATTAATTGTGTAAACTAATGTGTGTTGACCTGTGACTGTTTCAGGTGATATGGATTATTTATACATAAGTGTCTGGAAGTAAAAGTTCGAGGTTATTGAAATTTGCTTTGGTCAATCGATGAAAAGTTTAAAAAGTCTTGGTATATTGGGAAAAGGACCACAATATATTATTTAAAAGTAAACAAAGTATTTATATTTTGGGTGGATTCAGGGAATAGCATGCTTCCATGAAACTAGTTACTTATGAATTAAAATTCAAATCTAATATTAAGTATCGCACGTCATAATTTGAATTAGGTTTATTCCTTGGCTAGCCGATGTATATAAAATAAACTCCATTATTATATGAAGTTCATGTATTCGTAATATAATATCCATAGTCGGGGCTTCTCTATGCGATACTAAACAACAGCATTACGCTTTCATAAAGCTTGGTGCGCGTGAAACCATAACTCTTCATTACGTCTTACTTTCCTAAATAAAGGCGTGCGCATACCGCTCGTATCATATCACGCAAAAGCTGAGCGGGAAAAATGTTTTCAGGATATTTCAGAAACAAGAAGCTATGTGATACTGTTGTGTAGATAATAATGTAATTTGAAACCATGAACTTACTCAGATATAGGAATGTGTTACCTTATTACAATAGAGCTAAATCATGTTCTTAGTATTTTGTTTTTTGTTGTAGAGACAACACAATCAATTTTCTAATTATAATATAGGACGCTGAGACTGACGGAAAAATGAACTCATTATTTACTCAGAGCATCCCCTATTATGCTCTTAGTAAATAATGAGTTATAAAAATTGTTATAAATATATAATTTTATGATAGACTACATATAAATAAACACATTTCGCTACTTTTCAGCACGAGTTTATTCTCCAGAGCTAATTTATTAGAGTTCAAACTTTTAAGGAAATTTTCTACGCGTGACGTCATAAGAATGTACGTTTAGTTAGGGGCATTTTGGTATCTTCCAAACATCGCTTAAGAATGTGAATTGTTTTTTGCTATATCTTGGGCAATACTTTGGTTATGGATGTGATTTTTGTACGGATGATTCTATTAATGTGGGATATTTCAAAGAGGCATCAAATAAATCAAAGTTGTCCGTCCGGTCCCCTATGGACACTTTCGAAACTCTGAAAATTTAAGAAATATAGCATTTCGGGATAAGATAAATCAAATTTTTAAGGTAAGTTTGAACAAACACCAAGACATATTTCTTAAATATAATAATATTTGATACGGTATTAGGCATCGTTGTGATCAAGCCCTAAAGTAACCCCTTTCAAAGGATAGCATCGCTGAAATTAATATTGACTGACAGACATCAGTTCATCTGGGAACTATCTTGTTACGATAAATTTCAGGGTAGATTATGAATGTTTCATTACAAGAAATTAATGATAGAGTATTCGGCAAGTTCATAAAGAGTCCTTCAAGTACCGACCTCTTCGTTTTTGATCCTTCAAATTAAAAACTTGAAATCCTGGGCCGAAAATGTGTTAGTCTAAAATATTGATACACTAATGCAATACATATTTCATTTCTTAGATATTTTTTCTCTTATTTTTACATGACTGACCAAAAAAGGAGTGTTATGTTTTCAGTGTTCATGTATGTATGTATGTAAGTTTCTTTATTCCACCATAAGTCTTGAACGGCTTAACAGATTTTGATGTGAGAGTTATTTTTAGATTCCTTGCATTCCTCCGAGTGACATAGGCTATTTGACGTCATCATAAAAACAAAATGGCGGATTATATATGCGATAAATAGCAGACCAAAATAATAAAATTTGATCAATCTTATCGAGTGGGGTATCAAATTGAAGGGCTTTAAAGGGCGATTTCAAAAATGTATTATAAGTTTGTATGTCTTTTTAAGTAAAAAGTTGTCAGTCGTGTTTTTTATTTTTTAATAACTAGTTTGTATCAGTTTTGGTTTACAATTTAAAGTCAAGCAATTTTTTATTCAAGAATTGGGCATTTATGTGTCTAGAAAATATATACTGATACAGACTATAAAATGTTCACAAGGCTTGTTTCCAACGAAAATAATGCAATGTTTTTGTTTCTGACCATATCATAAAGAGGTCGGGCGATAGTCGTAAAGACGCAGACCTCTGCCATACAATTTTAATCTTATTGTGAAAGGTAGTGTAAAGCCAATACTGTGATTGCTTTTCGTCCCCGCTTTCTATTGAACTCGCAGGATATTGGAGAAATGGAGGGGTCGATAACGTGATATTGGAAAGAACATTTTACACTTCATTGTGTTTTAAAAAGTGCTGTTAAAATATTAAAATTGAAAAGTGACTGTTCGGACATACGGTCCGAACATATTGTGTCCCAATCGTCAACGACTCATATGTATTAGATTTATTTTTGTAAAATTTACTTTATATATTTACAAGAATACTATATGTACCTACCTAGTAATCATCATCATCATCTCGAGTCGAAATGGCGCAAATTAGATTTTTTTCGATCAGTATTTGGCCACTTCCACCGCCCTATCGTTGGCTTATAAGTAATTATTTCATAATATGAAATAAACGGATGCTTTTCTGGTGAATTGCCAAAACAACTGACACCTGTCGTTCATAATTGGCTGCACCCTGCACCATTAAATTTTGCCTGTAGACTAGGTACACTGGCTTGTTGTAACATGACCTGACGCAAGTTATTCGTAAACTATTAGATGTGGAATTTCTGAAATTCCTTTGTGCTACTTATGTAAAGAACCTCTGCAAAATTTCACTGTCTACGTTCTCAGTATGGTCTCAGCGTTGATATACCAATATAGTCAGAGTCCAATTTGATGTAGATAGATCCTCTTCGGACCAATTCGATCACTGGTTTCAAGGCGAAGAACTAAAACAATGGCAACACAATCGAAGAACCGTTGTTCCTTATCATGCAGGGAAACACTGCTCCACTTCCCACCGAGAGACGTCGGCTAAGATAATGAAATTTCGCTCCGTGTGTTCGTTATCTCTTATTGGATTTAGAGAAAAAGAGGGATACCTGTCGGCTTTAGCGTAAATAAGATGAAATACAGAAATCTCATTACAATGAATATCTGATTTATTTGTATATTTACTACTATGATATTACGATATTGGATAATTACTTATGTTTTTTTAAAAGGATGAAATATTTAAAATAATCATTACGAAAAGGCACAAACTACAAGGAACAGAAGCTAAGATAAAACTTGTATTCCAGGGACATTTACCTTTACAATTTGACATAATACGAGTATATAAATACAACACACAATTATACGTGCGTGCGTGTGTTCTCAAATATTTATTTAGTAGTTTATCAAACGTTTAAATAGATTATTGTCTAAAAGTCAATATCCCATAGAAGTAACGGCGTATCAATATAGTCGAAGATAAAACTAAAAACATACAAATTTCTGTGTCCTCTACATTTTGCAATAGGTCGCGGTAACCGCAAAGTGCGGACGCGACCGGCACACGAAACGGCCGGAATCAATATCGGTCGGTCTGCTCATAGTTTCACAAAAAACCGCTCTGCATTGCTGACGAAATAAAATTTTACATTTTTTTCCAGTTTCAACTGTTCAACAAAATTAGAGAGTCGGGACGAATATTTTGTCATAAAGATAAGTTTTATATTGTCGCCGTAAAGTTGATATTATTATGAACATTTAGGTACTTATTCCATTACCTATTTCACTTATATAATAAATGCGAAATTTTGGATTTATGTGAGGATGTGTGGATGTCTGTTACTCAATCACGCAAGATCTACAGAACAAATTTTGATTTTGACCTGGAATAGTAAAAAGGGTACGTTATATATCGAAATTTCACAGGAGCCAGACCCGGGCGCAGTTATTATTATCGATAAACACATAAATTTATCTTAAAGTAGGATTGTTATGATTCTTAACTTGTTCTTGGCTTAACCACAAAAATCGTTTTTTTTAGATTACCAGCTTTGCGGAAATAACAGAAATAACAATTTTCAAAGTTATCAGAGTACCTAGTACAGTTTTATTGAAATTCGATAACACGCTAACTATAAATAAACCCGGAAATGTCGTTTTTGTTTGGTCGGTCGGCCCAATTTATTAACAACAGTATATGTTGTAGGCAACTTGTAGCACGAGTATCGAGCATCCATTTCGATATTGCATAAATGTAGCGTCGATAGGAATGTTCACGTAAAATAAGTTTATGAAACAGTTTCAGCACATTTTTATTGACTCCCGATGCAAAAAGAGAGAAATTATGATCACCATCATCATTCAGTGTTGTGTGCGTCTGGTCTGTGGTAGTTCGTAAATGGCTGAATGTTGATTTGAATTTTTCTATGTTATCTAGGAATTTTTAAAAACTATATTTGATTTGTCTTTATGTTTCTATTTTTATACCGCTCCAGGTGTGTATGACGATCAATTTTTAAATTTGACAAAAGCATGTAAAAATCTAATTTTAAGAATTTGATACATGATACCTACACTACATGACTTGGATATTTTATATGGTACTAGCTTTTGCCCGCGGCTTCGCCCGCGTGAATTTCCCACGGGAACAGTGCTTTTTCCCGGAATAAAAAGTAGCCTATGTGCTATTCCAGGTCATTATCTACCACTGTACCAAATTTCATCGAAATCCGTCCAGTAGATTTTGCGTGATTGAGTAACAAACATCCTCACAAACTCACAAATTCACTAACTCACAAACTCACATCCAAACATTCGCATTTATAATATTAGTATGGATAACTTCCTAGTATCATTGGTCACATGTACCTGCTATAATGTGACAGAGCTCTGACTTAGGTACACATACTAAAAGAAACGGGTTCGTTTGTCATTCGATGGGCAGTTATTTTCGACGGGTCAGGAAATTTGCTGCTTAACTGGACGATAAGTGGCTGCTCAATCGGAAACACATTATTAGGACAAAGATATTACGTTATGTAATTTTTTAACAATACCGTATAAAGATAGTGGTATCTTTATGTATAAAGTAGGCTTGTTACATAGTTGTATTTCTCATGGCTGAGGATTGTGGTCATTACGTGAAAAAAATACACGCAAAGGTTCAGCCTTTCATATAGTTGTTGAATTTATCAACCTAGAATGCAAGTTTCCGTTACGTTGATTTTGTTTTCCTTCACCGGAAGTATTAAGTTGTCATTGAAAACCTTTATGGATGAGTCAGATTGGTAAATAAAACTTATGATAAAGATATATTTATTCGCCAAAAAACTAATGGGTCACTGGAATCTTTACAAAGAAGAAAAGCATGCAAAATAAATTTTCAGTAGTAGAAGTAAAACAGACTCGTCGAAGTAAAATTAGTGCATTATTATTTCCATAATATAATACTTTGTGACTACTAATAAATGTTTTTCTAATTCTATTATTACAGCCACAAGTCCTAATCCTCATAGTAATATCTTTTGAGAATAGTTTGAAGCTGATGATCTACCATCTATTTTATTTTTGCTGCCCTAATGCCATAAAGGTCAATGATTTTTATTTCGTTGTAACAAATCGATGTGTTAATAAAGTTGATGTTAACCTTTACTTTGTCTTCGAATGTTGACCCCGAGCCCGAACAATCGCGTGACTGCTTTACAGTCGTTTGCTAGACTATTTTGAAAGTAATAAATTTAATAGAATTCACAGAACGAAAGGATAAATTGTTTTGAAAAATCTTTTGGTTGTAAATGTCAGTTTACCGCCGCTGAAGAATATATATTTCTCAAATAGGTACTGAGCAAAATGATTTGGATGAAATATAAAGAAGGGATATAGGCATAGGCATGTACTTCGTATATAAAATGTATTTATTCGCAGGGTGTTAACCCGAAGAAGGGTAAAGTACTTTAAAAGTGTTGCCGGCCGCTAAATTCTCAGAAACTCCACAATAAAAAATCGCTATATAGGGTTTTGGTAAGCTGAATCAATTCTCTAAGTTTTTAATTTAGGTACTCCTGGGTGTCAGCTGATACAGGAAATAAAATATACCGATTTAAGTGTGAAAAAATAAGGGGAGGCCTTTGCTTAGCAGTGGGACATCATAACACATCTATGACTATATCAAATTATTACTAACATATTCGCCACCTTAAAATACGTGATAAAAGTTAGTAAATGGAGTTTTCTCGCCATAAATTTCCAAGAATATTCGTAATAATATTCAAAGTTAAGCTTTTTACGACGCGATAACCTGAAATGTATTGCGTTTTTGTATACCAAAGCCATACTAATGGTCGCCCGAGTTAGTAGTTTTAATTCATTACTGCTAACAGTTGGTTTAGAGTTTATTTTTGAAGTTTATATAAGGTCACTGTTATTAGATATGTCCATGATGACTAGTCATTAATATATTCAATTTTTTTAATTTTAAAGCATTTAGTACTTGTATCATATTATTACTTTTAATACTGTTTAATTTAAAAATAAAATGATTTTTCGAATCATGGTCACAAATACTACTAAATATCTGCAGCACAGTCGTCAGCAACATATAGTTGCGTGATCCAATCTAAATACTAGTCAATTGATTAATTCAGTATCATGTCATCAATTCCTTGAACAATTTTCACATGCATTTACCATGATTATAACAAGGTTGTTGGCTGTGAGTAATGGATAGCTATTGGTACCTATTTCTTAAATAATCTGCTATATATTTTTTTTTTTATTTATTCAACAAACAATACAATGTTTGTTTAATTTTACAACGCCACATAATCTTGTTTGAGATTTTCCCGGCATCGGAAGTTGTCATCAAATCAAATCTGAACTCTAATGCAAATGCAATTCATATAAAATTACAGCTTAGAAATAAATTGTACTTATTGTAGTTACGAGTATCAAAATGGCCGCAATCGTAAAGCGCTAAACAGTGACGTCGCAACGCGCCCGATGCATTCAAATTGAAACTATATAGTTATTAATTGAAATCGTATTGAAAAATTTATTTGATAAGTTTTATATTCATGATACTACTTTAAATGAGAGAGATTGGCTAAGAAGTGATAAGTTTTGCTATAGCTGTACCTGCTCAAGTGTGCAGATTACGGCTCCCTAGGGAGTCGTGTCGTGCGGGGAATATATTTTGTAACAATTTACAAAATATATTCTCCTGAAGTTTTCCTTGTCCAAAAAATACAAGCAGAAGTTGTTATGAAAGAAATATGTTTTAAAGATGTTAATTTAAAGGAAGATCGGGAAAGTAAACTTCCCAAACAATAAAAAAAATATTTCTTTCTAAACTGAATATATTGTATAGGTATTGACGTATATTGCTTAGCTAAGATAAGAACGCCTGAGTGCCTTTTAAGCTAATTAAGATCAATATTATAATTAACAATAGTTATACAATATGTGTTTGTTTGTAGTATCTTTATTGTACTAAGGATACATAGTGAGCTTAACATAACTAAAAAGGTAAATATGCAAAGGCGGACTTATCCCATGAAGGGATCTCTTCCAGTAACCAGCGATAGATTGAGAATTTTACTCAGTAAAATAGTAAGTATATTTTGTAATTTTTCACAGGCATGGTAAAACATTATCCTAACAAAACCGGCACTTACGTAAAGATAATGGGGTACTTATACTAAATCTACATCGGAATGTCTGCGAAACCCATAGTTTATTAGACATTGCGTGACTTTTTTCATTTGTCCGTAGTATATTCGGGTCCAACATTTCCGTATAGTATATAAATAAACTTGAAGGATATATTACTATTATAGCTGTGCACTTTATTTTAAATGACACCGGAAAGCCTACGTCTGAATACAAGTAAGATATATTCACATCGTTTGATTGATCATTTGGTCTCGAAATGTGCAAAAAATCGAATCCCCGTTATGAATTGGACCACATGAAATAGCTAGGTACTATTATTATTGAACCTACCACTAAACTTCTAGTTTGTTGTTTATTACGTACAGTCAGATGCAGAAAAACCTGACCCGTGAGATTAGGATTCGGTGAGATAGGGTGTTTGTCTATGCAACTGACTGTACCTACTATGATATGTCTCAAATGTTTGATATAATATTTTTTTTTTCCAAAAAAAATTACGGATTCCATTATAAAACTTAAAATCATGAAATAATAATAGGCAGATTAATCAAAAAGAAAAATGTATTGGCATGCTACCTACTGATTGAGGTGAAGTCGGTGCCAAGTGCAGGTAAGGATATTATGTAATTGTTCAGTTTGGCATTTTATTTACACCTTACATTAAACTAATGTTAATTAGTCATTTTAGAATTTATGATACTAAACTTGGACAAGCAATCATTATGTTTACCTATTAAGCTTTTAATTAAATAATGATTTAATTTTACCTTTAATTAGGATTTGTAAAATGTTTATTTTACAGAGGTAAATTATAGTTTCAACAATAAACAGACGTAGTGTGTTGTAAATCTGGTGAAGGGTTGTTGCTCTAAAACGAGAAGAAGCTTAACGTATTTCAAATTATGAAAACTCTTGTGTTGTAAATTATAAAGGCTAGAAAAACCAAAAGAAGCAATGTAAAACATCAATCCAAAACAAGCCGACTTGTACCCTGGTCACCACGGCCAGGTAATATACCACAGAATAGGGTATTGAGTATTTTAAAAGTCCCAACGTTAGATCGTTGCCTCAGAATGGAGCAGGCTGAAAATAAACGGTTGTTCTAAATATAGATCAGCAAATCGAGACTAATTTAGAACGGAATTAACATTGGGACATTATTTCTAATTGAGCAGTTGACATTGCGCAGATGGGCAATAATTTTGAACTTTATATTCTTGAGAATTAAAGTTAACACGAGTGTTTCCTCTCGCATGTTCTACCATATTGTAATCGTAAAAGAATATAACCATGGAATACTCAGATCCTGACATCATCGTTGATGAATGAAAATCTTGTTTTCTATTAATAGATTGTGGTCAATCTTGGGTTTGCTCACAATTACAACGGTGTCAATCAAAATTAAAGTAGGGAAACCTGAAAGGTTCTTATTTTTAAGGCGATAAAAATACCTATGATTGCCATAATGAATTCCATATAAGTAGATATCATTTGTAAGTATCTATACGAATTTAATTCATCCATTCTTTACGAGACTATTGTCAAATACCGTTTTAATTTTAATTCGCAGTCTAGTCGGATCTAATAACTTAGGTAGGTACTGAACCTAAAGCATGTTAGTAGGAAGATATATCTACTTCTTAAATATAACATAAAAAAAGATCATCGACCATCTATTTTCGTGTAAATTGACACAAGTAGAAGTTCCAGAAGAAACGTGCCTACGTAACCTAATTTTCAAAAGATGTTTCATCCTCGACAGAAGCTTCGTAAGGTACTTTGGTACTATTGCCTTTCACGATCTCATTTTTTATTGCTACCGATGTATTTTATCGGCGCTTTAAAGAGCTTTTGGTGATACCTTGAGTGGCCTGTTTCTCGTCTCTGTAATCCGATATAATAATGTAAAGCGATACAGTTGTTCCAGAGGGATTTGGGCCCTCAATTTAGGCTTAACATAAAAAATTTGATCACGACGAATTGAGCTTCGACCCACGAAATAACATTGGCTAACATAGAATTACGAATCACGCGAACGACTTGTTATGAGAACATAAGGGTAAAAAAATAAAGCCGAGAAACGCCACCGTTCTTATTATATAAATTGATAGATTAGATAAAATAGAGGCTGTATTGGGAAATTATTGAATGTTTTGGACGGATAGTCTACATAAAGAAAATACGCGGAATACCTATGCGAAAGATTGTGACATTTACGATCGTAGCTTATATTACTTCGTTGACGTACAAGTTTTTTTTCATAGCTGCTGATAACACGATATTACCAGGTCATCTATTATTTCCAAGTTGATTATATTCATTCCTGAGAAATTACAAAGAATTGATTCCATGAGTGTTTTGTTATTTATACATACATACATACATATAATCACGTCTTTATCCTTTACGGGGTAGACAGAGCCAAGAGTCGTGAGACTCGAAGGCCACGCTTAGCTGAAGTGGGCTCTCTGATGGAATGGAGATTCAGGTATAGCGACAGGTTGCTAGCCCATCGCCTATGAGTAGAGGAATTCCCAGTTTAAAGCCCTTTCCCTCGATTGACTTTCACAATCAGCGCGGGAAGAGAAGCAGCTGGCACATTCTATGTTTTTTCTTCGCTCCCAGACCAGCATGGAAGCAAAATATACCCTAATAATATGGAATCAGGTAGAGTCCGTTCTAGGATATCATCACCTTTTCAAGGCGGGTAACATGCGGCAGTAGTGCTGTAGATAACTATCACACCACTACTACCACTAGTATGTAAAATTATTATACCACCTAAAGATATCATCACTACCACTCGACCCGCGTGGAGATTCCACACATCAAATCATACAAGATTAAACATACATACCTATACTATTTATCTATAATACTATTAGTGAAACATCAGTATGGCTGTTGTTGAGTTAATCGATGACACGTCATAGGAAATCGGGAGAGACATTACACTTCAATCGATTGGAGGGGAACTACCTGTAAACATCCTCTACATGGTAAACTCGTCTATTTACGTGATGTATAGAAGCATTAAGGCAACACGTTACCTTTTTAGAACGGTCTCTCAGCTAAAAGACCACTTCACTCGTCTCAATACACAGACTTCTAAAAATGGAAGGGACGAAAAACGCCGCAAAGTGAAACCCAATATACTACAAAGGTATTCTATCTCTTTTGTTTTGTTAGCTATTCTTGCGCCTTTGTTGGGCAAAAGCCTCCATTAATTTTTCCATGCATCTATGTATTACTAGCTACGTGAATTTCCCACGGGAACAGTGCTTTTTCCCGGGATAAAAAGTAGCCTATGTGCTATTCCAGGTCATTATCTACCTCTGTACCAAATTTCATCGAAATCCGTCCAGTAGATTTTGTGTGATTGAGTAACAAACATCCTCACAAACTTACAAATTCACAAACTCACAAACTCACATCCAAACTTTCACATTTATAATATTAGTATGGATTATCTTATTAGATGAAAAATAAATCAAGGAGTGAATACAAATCAACTGCTTGTCGACAGTCTCCTCTATTATTAGGAATTGGAAATGGGTAGTACAAAATGTTGAAACCCGCACATCTGTTACGTGCTTCACACGATAGTTATTCGTTATTTTTTACAATAATGGCCTTATAATTTCAAATGTATTGTTTCTTAGCGTGCTTCCATGTTTTCTGACTTCTGCGTCTCAAGTTTAAGGCACGGCTAAGGGCTCTCACGTGTGACAAAACTTTTGTATCTACAACAACAGACTGTTCCCTCTGCTGTCTTTATGCAAAACTTTAGAGGTTGTGTTGTGATAGCTCTTGTGTTGTTAGTGAATTCATGCTTTCTACCTCCTGGGTATCTGTCTGTTACTTAATCATACCTCGATTGCTGAGCTTTATTATTAAAAGCCATTTAGATCCCACTACTGGGAAAAGGCCTCCCTCTACTCCCTCCATTTATCCCTTTCTTGAGCTATTGAGAACCAGTCTGCCTAAGTCATCCCTACATCTTCGTCTTCCAGAAACTTTATTTTACCAAAATAATGGGGACCCGGGTCTACTTTCTCTATTGATTCGAATTTTATTTATCTAATATATTAGTTATCAAACTTTGCTGAGGAAGAGAACGAAGTTTGATAGTTATATTAATTATGTAAGTACAATATCCTCATATCAAAACAAAATAATATACATACACATTATTACAACATAACATATGTCTCTTGAACAAATATTTAGTCATCGCTGTGCCGGGTAGGAGTGTTTTGGTGTCACCCGGGAAATGAAAATTTGTTATTGTTTATAGTCGGAAGTTTGTTTTAGTCACCAGTATGATTATTTCTCACATTATGTTAAAATATACCAACACAAGAATAATACATAGCCTTTTAAGATTCGAAGGTTCTCCTATCGTTTTCATTTCACGTTTCGTTACTTATTGAATATTAAATAAAGCCGAATCAACATATAATCTTGGCATTTGCTCGGTAACCAGTAAAAGGGAAACGCGTTACATGATCCGCAAAAAACATTTTATGAATGACTCCCACTTTGGAGCTGGCAGGAAAATGAATCAAGGAACGCCTTCGTTGCTTTGTGTTGTGTATACGTAACCTAAAAGAGGGGTAATATGTCTCGTGGAAAATAATATACCGTGGCAATGTTTGATGTTCTCATTTTGATATCCAAAGAACATATTTTGTAGTGATAACTACAGAATTATTTTGAACTTCTAACTGGTCAACTTTGCATGTCATATTTTAGGTGAAATAGTTGATATATTGGGATACTATTCCTGTGGCGTATTACCTGCATGATAGGCTCTCGACTCACCACAATAGCAGGCATTCAAATCCATTAGTCTCCAGACAAATTGAATGGGAAAGTGACACACCGGTACACAAACTTCATATGTTGTTTTTACAATACTTATTAAGAAAACAGGGAGACCCGCACATCAAAACGTTCTTTGAGTCACGCCGAAACCATTGGTAGCAACAACTCGACGTGATTTTGTGTACTTACGGAATTATATCGAAAATTAAACATTCATAACAAAACATTCCCATGATTAGATTAGACTGTCAACTGAGATCTACAGAGTTGGACGTCTGACATTGACAGCTAGTGACACACGTTCCGTCCTGGGTCCTAACAAACCTTTCTTATCATAAAAAAATAAGAAATCATGGTAGGATTGTTGTAGAATTTTAATTATTCTCCTTTAATATCGTCGACTTAGATTATTATAATATTCAACGAATAAATACCTTATTTAAACATTAGTTCTTTTAAAGAATATTTAAAAGTTGGTTTGACGTGCGTCCGAATTAAGCGAAATGGAGCGCGACGAGGCGGAATGTCAAATCGAGTGGAGAGGGATCGGGCTCTTCCTAGATAGGCCGCCACGACACGTAACATGGCTTGAGCAATTATTAATTTTTTGGGTTTTTTTCACTTTCGCCGCCCTCGGCTTCCCGTCATGGGATTATAGTTTAACCTTTAGCTTTAAAATCCGCGATACGCGCGAGGACACAGGGGATATTCGCCGCCATGAAGTTGTCGGGAACATGAGCTGTTGAAATCCACGTGCCCGCCATATGAATTGGCGCTTCCTGGAGTGTCCTCCCATCACCAGAGGGTGCGGTTCTCCCGGACCGTGGACCGCATGCCACGGCGCAGGCCCCGTCGTCGGCGACCCCAAGGTGCAACACACGGATCCTAACCTTATTTCCAAAGGCCGCGTCGCCGCCTCCGATCCGATGTCCCTGTAATGGCTCAGCGCAAACCTCGGAAGGTCCAGCCAGCGTCTACTATCTCGCATACAACGGAGCGTCGCAGGAGCGCCGTGCCGCTTTGATGACGCGACCAGCACCAGTGCTCGAACCCAACGGATCGTAATGGTGAACGGGACAACGTCCTAAGTGCGCACAGACGTTTTGTGTACGGACCTGGCCAGGTACCTTATATTTGGTTTATGTTAATTTTAACTTTTAATTGCGACAAAGACTTATCAGATTTTGGTATTAGTATAACATGTGCCCGCCCTCAGCGGCAAGTGTGTTTATGGAATAAAATGCTATATTCTATCCCAACCATATTGTATTAGTGATATCACCCTGCCCATGACTCCCAGAACTTAAGGCTTAATAGACAAGAGGTCCTTGTACTTCAAAAGTACGAGGCTCTATCCTGAGCATTACATCCGGCTCTCTCTAAAGTAATTGTTCGTGTATAATCGCACTGCGCAGGGATATTGCCCGTCTTCACTTCAAATAGTTGGAGACCCCTGCGCACACACCGCACAACAGACACTTTTTATTATTTTTTATACACGACAATGGCGCCCGAACTAATATATTTTTGAGCCTTTGAGTCCTGTGAGAGTGGCAGTTTTTTCTAAAAAATAGTTTTTAAATTTTTTAAACCCGCTCACTTGTTATTTTGAAATTTTGGTGATATCATTGACTGTAAAGTTATTATACTTAGTGTATGTTAGGTTTATATGCGACAGGGTTGTAAGCATACATTTAATACAATTCATAGTAATAATTATACTATTACTAAATAATATTATAATTAATAATATAATAATTAATATTTTATTTGGGCTTCGCTATGAATAAAAAGCATAGCGCTCAGCCATAATTCCTATTTAATCTCAATTTGAGAGCTAATTTATTTTTATTGACAGGGAGTAACCTGTATCTATTTAGAAATTTATCAATTATTATAACCTATTACATACCCTGACACATATAACCTCACATTTTTGTCAACATGTCGGACGGCGAAAGGGAAGAGCAATATCATGAAGTAAGTGGGGAGGCAAACAAACCACCTACCACTACTACTTCCTCATTTGTTAATACACGACCGCGGGGAGGTGCAATTGACACCCACCCACCCGGCCCTTCCACACTTAAAGCGTTACAACCCACATTGTCTCAACTAGGAGCTCCCGGTTTAGTACGTCAAGCCAACTCAATGGGTAGGACTACCAATGTTACGGAGACTAGGGAAGATGACGAACGCGTTATTCACATATTAAAGGAGGACCATTTGAGGTCGTGGAATTTAAAATTTTCTGGTGACTCAGACGTCACAGATTTTTTTCTTAGAATTGATGATTTTAGGCGTAGTCGGAATACTTCAGAACATAAAGTAATGAAATGTTTTTTTGATTTATTTAGTGGTAGCTATCTTTGAATAGCATTATTAATGTTGCCACCGGGCACACACCATTTTTGTTAGCTAAAGGTCGGGAGATAATGACGGATGGCATGTTGCAAAGAAAAGAGGCGGCATTCCAAATTCGTTAATACCTTCAAATGACCAGTCGTTCAGCTCACTTCTTCTCCGCTAAACTAGCACCGCGCTTTGTGATGTAAAGTTGTCAGGAAGCATTCGGATGTTGTTTACGACCTTCAGGAGATAGAAACCGGTAAAGTTGGAAAATATCATGTCAAGGACATAATAAAAGTCTCACAAGGTGTGTCCCCTAGCTAGCAACTTTCTTATCTTGAACTTTGTTATTTTGGATTGGTATAACCAATTAGAGGCCTCATTTTTCACATATGACATGACTCACATGTGAAATTTTTTTGTCAAGCGTTTTCATGAAAACCAATTTCTTTTGTAACTACACACTCTAGGCGCCAGAGTAAATATAAGGATATGGATTAATACTCCTTAATTTTTGAGAAAAAAAGGAAAATAAGTTTTTTCCCTTATACAATGTCAGCCCAACGGCTATACATTTTAAACTTCAATTTATGTGAGAGCTCTCCATTAGTTTAAAGACTTTATTAGGTTTACAATTTAATTACTAACTAGTAAATTATGTAGGAATGCTAGATTACATATATTTTAATTAAATCTTAAATAGTTTTTCTTATTATACATAAGTAAGAACTATATTACTTTAGATAATTCTTTATTATTAGTATGCTACTTGCGATTATCTCATTAGAAATCCAAGTGTGATTTTTTAATGCAGGGGAATTGCAGCGGTCTGGCCAGACGCTGTATTCCTGACACTCAACATAAATTGAGTTAGTTTTAGAACTCTAGAACATACATTTTATTTTAATATATGAAATAGCATGAGTTAGTTTCATATATAGCTGATAGTTTTATATTTAGAAATATATCGCCGTAGGATAGGTGAATGTTTTCTCCGGTTACCCCGGCTGTTTCGGCTAAGTACGACTTAACCTCTTTGCCGAAAAGGGGGGTATTGTAGTGATAACTACAGAATTATTTTGAACTTCTAACTGGTCAACTTTGCATGTCATATTTTAGGTGAAATAGTTGATATATTGGGATACTATTCCTGTGGCGTATTACCTGCATGATAGGCTCTCGACTCACCACAATAGCAGGCATTCAAATCCATTAGTCTCCAGACAAATTGAATGGGAAAGTGACACACCGGTACACAAACTTCATATGTTGTTTTTACAATACTTATTAAGAAAACAGGGAGACCCGCACATCAAAACGTTCTTTGAGTCACGCCGAAACCATTGGTAGCAACAACTCGACGTGATTTTGTGTACTTACGGAATTATATCGAAAATTAAACATTCATAACAAAACATTCCCATGATTAGATTAGACTGTCAACTGAGATCTACAGAGTTGGACGTCTGACATTGACAGCTAGTGACACACGTTCCGTCCTGGGTCCTAACAAACCTTTCTTATCATAAAAAAATAAGAAATCATGGTAGGATTGTTGTAGAATTTTAATTATTCTCCTTTAATATCGTCGACTTAGATTATTATAATATTCAACGAATAAATACCTTATTTAAACATTAGTTCTTTTAAAGAATATTTAAAAGTTGGTTTGACGTGCGTCCGAATTAAGCGAAATGGAGCGCGACGAGGCGGAATGTCAAATCGAGTGGAGAGGGATCGGGCTCTTCCTAGATAGGCCGCCACGACACGTAACATGGCTTGAGCAATTATTAATTTTTTGGGTTTTTTTCACTTTCGCCGCCCTCGGCTTCCCGTCATGGGATTATAGTTTAACCTTTAGCTTTAAAATCCGCGATACGCGCGAGGACACAGGGGATATTCGCCGCCATGAAGTTGTCGGGAACATGAGCTGTTGAAATCCACGTGCCCGCCATATGAATTGGCGCTTCCTGGAGTGTCCTCCCATCACCAGAGGGTGCGGTTCTCCCGGACCGTGGACCGCATGCCACGGCGCAGGCCCCGTCGTCGGCGACCCCAAGGTGCAACACACGGATCCTAACCTTATTTCCAAAGGCCGCGTCGCCGCCTCCGATCCGATGTCCCTGTAATGGCTCAGCGCAAACCTCGGAAGGTCCAGCCAGCGTCTACTATCTCGCATACAACGGAGCGTCGCAGGAGCGCCGTGCCGCTTTGATGACGCGACCAGCACCAGTGCTCGAACCCAACGGATCGTAATGGTGAACGGGACAACGTCCTAAGTGCGCACAGACGTTTTGTGTACGGACCTGGCCAGGTACCTTATATTTGGTTTATGTTAATTTTAACTTTTAATTGCGACAAAGACTTATCAGATTTTGGTATTAGTATAACATGTGCCCGCCCTCAGCGGCAAGTGTGTTTATGGAATAAAATGCTATATTCTATCCCAACCATATTGTATTAGTGATATCACCCTGCCCATGACTCCCAGAACTTAAGGCTTAATAGACAAGAGGTCCTTGTACTTCAAAAGTACGAGGCTCTATCCTGAGCATTACATCCGGCTCTCTCTAAAGTAATTGTTCGTGTATAATCGCACTGCGCAGGGATATTGCCCGTCTTCACTTCAAATAGTTGGAGACCCCTGCGCACACACGTACAACATACACTTTTTATTTTTTTTTATTTTTTATACACGACAATTTGTATTATAATTCTTTTTTTTATCCACAATGTTGATGATAATTCCTGTTTTTGGGAACTGAACTATTATAATAGTTTTATCAAACGAGGTTTAAAGATGATTTTACCTAATATAGATCCACTTAAAATGAAATTGAAATGACAGCACATATTTTACAGCATTTTTTTTATTATTATTTAAAAATATAATTGCCCAAATTACAAAAATTATGTACAAATGGTGGAATTAACGCCATTAGACCAAACAGAGAGTAGTAGGGTGGTGCGATAAAGTGCAACGAAATAATATAAAATAATATATATAGCAACCTTTGTTTAAATATGTTGAAAACAAATTTATTGTAAAAGTTTAAAGCTTATAGATAGGTATTTCATAAAATCAAAAAGTGCACTATCATATAGGTAATTATATTCAAAAGATATAGCTTTCAACCTCAATTCTCAAGGACCAATTTGACGCGGGTAGCAGGTTCGAATTCGTGAGTGGCGAGTTATTGCGATATGATGGATTTTTACAGATCATCTCCTGGTCCCATTTATCAAACCCTTGGCAATTTGTCAGCTTCAAGACTCGTCTGGGCTTCAGAATCTAGCGATTCGAAAATTAGATGAGTTCAAATTGTAAGAAATATTTTTCAGCGTGATTTCACCAAAACCTTACGACTGGCGTATCACTTTTTATCCTGTTGAATACAAATGAGTTTAGGGTTACCATTATTTACATGAAAATATAATACTTGATGTAAGAATTTTAGATAATACAAAATATTCCATCATATGCATCGAGATATTATGTACTTATGCAATGTATTTCATATTCACTTAATAAAGAACCTAATCTATCCTATATCCTGAAGTTATAAATATCTATTATTCTTAAGTGTATCTGGTGCTACTGGTTTTCAGGGCTTGAAACCGGTTAATAAAAAACCTAAAAAATAAGTGTTTTGACCTGGTTACGCAGTAACGCTCGGGCCATTACGATCGGAGTGAAAACCCTTTTGAATCGGTCTCGCGAGCGGAAATTACCTGGTTAATCCCGCGCGGGCGAGTGACAAGGACGGGTATATCGCTCAGCGTTTTATCTCACTTACGCATTTGCAAGTCTCAACGTGTAGATTGGTTAGATTTATATCTAGCGAGAGTGAGAAATAATCATAGTTAGAGCGAGATAGAACACGATCGTCGAAAAGAGCGAAATGTTTTGGGTCTTTCCGGTATTTTGAACAGGAACTGAAATGATATCGCGCTTTGAACATAACCAGAAATAATATATGGTTTTGCTCAACCGTAACTGATTTAAAACGCTCTTTTTTAAAATGTATGGCGCATCGAGTGAGCTGGTTTAGAATTTTAACCAGGTATGCAAGCCCTGCTGGTTTTACCAGGTATGAGATGAGACACATCTACATCGATATGTTGTCCACATCGTTAATAAAAATATTTTTAACACCTAATGTCTTATTTCTACGCATTAATTTGATCTAAGATTAGGTTACTCAGATAGTACGCAATTATGTGTAATTTAAAACGCTTTAGTTATTCTGTATTTATTCACACATTGGTTAATAAAAATGTAGGCTAATAATACTGTGTAAAATACCTATTTTTCGTAGAATCCTGGTAACCTTACTGAGGTGTCGTCTTGAGTGAGCTCCTCCACCAATATTCCAATTTTCCCTTGAATACAGGCCACCCTACTCAGGTGACTCCTTGGGTGAGCTTCGTGGTTCCCCCCACTCCGACCTTGGCATACATCGCGGTGTTTCTGATTTAAGATATCACGATAAACACACATTTACATAAACCAAGGCGCAAGCCGCTCAAAGCTGAATTAAGAAGTAAAGTTACGAATTATTTCAGTAGAAATGGAAAATTTAATATTTAATGTCACCATTATTTTTCTCATAAAACGTCATTGATAGGGACATAAAGAAATAAACAAACATAAGTATTTTTCTTTTCTCATACTCGGAAAGAAGTGTATATTTGATCCTAGTATTGGGTTGAAAATGCTTCATCCCTCACGCGGGAGAGAATGTTTCATACAAATTCATTCGTACCCTAGGGAGGGAATGAATATTAAAAACAGAACCATAATAAATTCCTTTAGGAATCGGCTACTGTCATAAATTTAGAAAAAAATAATCTATGAAGTTTTTTTTTTCTATGACAATGGCTAAGTTCTAGGTTCTACACAGAAAAAAATACCCAGTTTGAAAAAAATTCTAAAGAACTTCGATGAAAAATATTTCTTTTTTTTTCTATGTAAGCCAATGGTAACATAGAAAAAAAAAATATAAAATAAAAATTCTGCTGTATTTAGACTTACCGCTTTGTTTTCTTTGTTTTCATCACAGACATATAATAATAGTAAGCAGACTGAACATGTCATTTGAAATTGCATGGCAAAAACACACACTAAGATTATTATTCACACAACGACAAAATACAGGGTCGGATCTAAGATAATTAATTATATTCAGTACAGTGTAGGAAAAACTAAAAATTTTGAGACGCTGAATCTTGTGCCGTGCGCGGTATGCGGACGGATCTGCATCAGCTTTTTATAATGGGAAATTCTATCCCTTTTGGAAAAAAATACTAGTCATTAAATAAATAAAATTTATTTTAAATTATTTAAAATCACGTGCAATGAAACATTGCAATGATGTTGATGGTTGCTGGCGTCCATTCAATGTCCTGGTACTCGTAGTACGAAAGAGAAATACTCCCCATAGCAGTTCTCTTTCTTGAGGTATTATTTTCTGGCATATTTTCCTTGTCCTGAAATAAAATTCACTGTCAGTATTTTTATAAAATGTGCATTTTAATCTTCAAGAAAGAATTCTTGAGATTTTTATAGAATAGGTACTAAATTCGTATATTTGCCTTGATTCGGCCCAGCCATAGTAAACAAAACTGGATCTGTCAAATGATCTATGCTATTTACGAAATTATTAAATTACTTGTAGTATTTCTTATGAAATGGTTATAATTAATACACTACTTTATAAAATAAATAATGATATTGCTGATAAATAGCATTCAAAAGTCTAATAATGGTTATTGTTTCAAAAATAACACGAAATTGTATATTATCATTGGGCACGTCAAAAAAACATGAATTGCTTACCGAAGGAACGATATTCCAGGAATATTTTTTATGAAACACTTCCACACATTGTACACGTTGCATTTTATAATTTCTTTTGAGTTTAAAAGCACAAAACAGTAAAAAATAATTTTAAATATTTATGACAACTGTGACAACACAACAAATATGACAGTTAAGGATCATTTCACATGAAAAAACCGGCTCGGATGATAAATCTTTCAGTGTAGTGGTTCGTGTTGCAATACATTGCAATGCTAAGGAAGGAAAGGGACAGAGTTATGTGACAGTCCTTATCATGAACAGGATGCAAATATTGTCAAATATCATCAGTGTGTGTGTGAAATTTGTGTTCCTTCTGCTTATATTTAAAAAAAAATTTTACTTCTGTGGTTTTCATCCATATTTTTTTTTAATTATGTAAATTATAATTAGTATTAGTCACAGACATATAATAATAATAAAAATTATTTCTGTGGTATTAGTATATAATATTACCCACTAAGATTAAAAATTAAAAAAAAACCTAGAACGAACTACAATAAGTGGCGGCGATGACTCGCTCCACGCCGCCTAGTGATTGCATTTTCAAAATTAAAAAAAATGACTAGGTACGGATATTTATTACGTAAGCTGTATCGAAATCCAAAATCTTGGTTTTATTGTCAATAGCCTATTTTATAGTGTTTTTTCGTTTACTTTCCTTATATTCGAAATGAAAAGTAGAGTGCTTACTACGGGTGAATTACATCAATGCATACTAGGATTATAGCCGCCCTCGCTGCGCTCGGGTGTCTAAACACCTCGTATGCTATTGATGTCATCCGACCCTAGTAAAGCAATCTACTATATAGTAGATTATGGTATGTGGTATGGTATATAATGCTTATTATAATTACCCTATACAACAATGCTTTATTTAGTAGTTACCTATTTGAAGTAAATATGACCTACAAATAGACTATCGAATACAATTCGTGAATGTAGGTACCTACATAAAGAGATTGTTCATTCGTAAGTGTTATACTTACCTACAAGAGCTTAATCTACTTGACTAAATGCATAGTAGATTATATCTCGATGACTAAATGCAATGGACGATAAAGCCGTAGGATACCAACTCCCTAAATGGTTATTGCCCTTAAAAATAACTGGTTTCTTACAGTAAACGTTATATTTACTAAAAGCTGGTGTAGGTGTTTATAAATTGAACGTAATATTCTCTGCCCTAACAATTCTTCGCCCTATAAGATATTTCTTTAGTTTATCCCAGAAAATGAAGCACATGATGAAAATGCGCGGTGTTTGCTGGCCGTCTGTCGCGGTCAGCTCACGTATCATATTTCTTTTTCTTTTCTCAAATAAATTACATCAGATCTATAATCTATTTTCACGTTTTACTCCTACGAATACCTGTAAAAAATGTTTTGATGATAAGGTCCCGTATTATCACGTTCATAAGTTCTTTCTTCACACATTTATCGCTTGTCGTATAATATGTTACAAAGCTAGACAATATTTTTATATGGTCCAGTTTTATGAGTAACTTACACACACACACGTACACTTATTTTTATAAGTGCATCAGGTCGTAAGTATAAACGCATAGCGGGAGTAGGTACCTGCGTCTTCGTTTTAGGTAAATCTCAACTAAGTATCTGTTGGTTATTGGTAAAACTTCCGAAGGTTTCGCAATTTGTAAAATAGCAGACAGGCCATAAGTACTTCTTATTGAGCTTTAATAAAATGCTATAGCAGTATTTGTTAAAAGACAATACAAATGCAAAAGGTGAAGGCGATTGTACGATATGTCAGAACCGTATACCGGCCATATTTTTTTTTTCTACAAGATTATAAGTTGCAGGTTAATTTCACGATATAGACACACCGATAGTTAAGGCCGACCTTTTAAAACGGATGTCCGTCATCAACGATGACCTCAAGAAAACTCGAGCCGACGATACTGCGACGACCAAAAATCGTACTACATGGCGAAGAATCATGAGGAGAGCCGATCCCAAATGAACTGGGATAAGGCTGGGCAAAGAGAGATAAAGAGAGATTCATTTCACGGCATTTATTTCTTTGGAATGATGAGCTCTTTTATAAAAATAAGGATTTTAGGCTACTTTATCATAAATTATTTCACTACTCTTCATAAAGCTTTTTAGGTCAACTATTTAACGATAAACAAGTATTACATCAACAAATTCATAACTTATTTTGAGTCAGGGGTAATATAAATATGTAGCCTGCCCATTATATGCTTATTAGTTATTTACTAATGCAGTGCAGGAAATGCAAGAGATGTCTGCGTAATGAAATGGTTTCCGCGCTACTGATTAAATCCGACAGAAATTTGTATGTATACCTACGTACATGTATATGCGAGCATTTTAAATGAGATTTCAATGCACTGAATACCGGATCGAATGCGACGAGCTATTAATATTACAGAGCGTTGAGAATATTTATTGATGTCATGTGAACATTTATAAAGTCAATATAAAAATTGATTAATAAAAAATTGTGGCAATAACATCGTAACATTAACATTCAGCTGATCGTTGATGCAAATCATCAGGAACTAGAATAATTCTAAGCTGGTTGAACATTTCGTATCAGATGTTAGTAAGGTTTAATTCATCCTCAACATCTTGACCTGCGTTCTGTTAACTTTCATAAATGTTGAGGAATTTTCCTGATATCCAATTAAATTATGCGAAAGTGAGTTTGTTTATTTGTTACCTCTTCACGTTTATCTACTGAACCAATCTTCCTGAAATTTCGCATAGCTCGAAGTACTGAGAAGGACATAGAAAATAGCACTGTTCCCCTGGGAATACGCGGGCGAAGCCGCGGGCAAAGGCCAGTTTCATAATAATTGGAAAAATATAGGCAGAGTTTGCATAGAATTTGTTTTGAAAAGACTTTGATAGCCCGACGTAATTAGGCGGGGGATATTTCCGAGGCTATGCGCCCGCGGCAGCCGCGGAGTGCCGATTTGTTTGTCACTAACAATAGATCATTTTGGGGCTCTTTTTCGTTGTATAATCCATCTTGAATCTTTCCCGGTTTATTTTTTTTTCAGCTTTCATATTATTGCAGATAATAATTGATAATAGATTTTCCTTTATTTCAATGGAAACGTGGTTCTTTTACATTTAAGTGTCCGTAAATAATTATTAATTATTTATTAATTTACTAATGTATATTTTGTTGTTTGATACTCAGAGAGATTTAACAAAATCGTAGCAAGAAAATATATCCGTACCTAAGTATAGGTATTTATTTCTGACTTTATCTAGCTAGATAGTCCGAAAATAAGTACTTAGGTATACTACTTAGTATACTTAGGTATGTATTAGGTACTTATTCAAAGTTAGAACGTGTAAAATAGGAACTATCTGTGATAAACAGTTTCATACAGAATTAAGGCGGGCACTTTATTCCGTAATATTTACTACGCTGGCTGAGCGCTGACGAGCGAAAGAAGCGAACCATTACTGGCGTTATTGTAAAAAGTTTCGGAGCCTTTTAGCTGAAATGGGTTGTGGACGGCGTCACCCGCGACAAACAGTGGCGGCAAACATCGACCTATTTGCATTCAAAGCAAAGATGCCAGTTCAGCCCTGCCGTCGATGTAGGCACTCACTTTCATATTCCTGTTATATTTTTATTATTTTACTAGCTACGCCCCGGGGCTTCGCTCTCATTTGATTTTCGGGATAAGAAGTAATCTATGTGCTATTCTCGGTATTTTTCTACCCGTATACTAAATTTTATCGAAATCTGTCCAGTAGATTTGCGTGATTGAGTAACAAATACTCATAAACTCACAAATTCACAAACTCACATCCAAACTTTCACATTTATAATATTAGAAAGAAGAAAGATAGAAATAAGTAAGATAAGATAGTAAGATTTGACTAATACAAGATAGAAATTTGCTACACTTATGACGCCTTTGAATTACAAATTAGATAAATTACAGTAATATTAATTCTAGCTAGTCGTAATAAGTTCGATCGTATTCTTTCTTCCTCCGCTGGCTCAGTCGATGTAATTTTATCAAGCTCGGCTCTCATCTTGGATCACATTAGCAGAAAAAAATATATGGCGAATTTGACTTTTTCCAAATTATCATAAATACTAGCTGCACCACGTGGCTTTGCTCCCATAAGAATTTCGGGATTCCGGATAGACTAAAGCCTTCTTCATACACAAAAATAAATTTACTAATTGGACCGGTTCCTGATATTAGCGCTTTCAAACAAACAAACATACAAACTTTTCAGCTTTATTAGTATAAACTAAAAGTATACTAGTGTATACTTAGTACTTAGGTATCAGAATGATTTTAAAAGTGAAATACTACTGCTTTGTCACAATCTTGGTACATAAATTAAACTTGGTACAAATTATATCGCCGGAGAAAAGAAACTTTATGTCAGGTGTCGGGCAAAATAAATTGTTATTCGCAACTTTCGCAATATTCGCTCAAACACAGGCTGAAAGTTTGTCTCCGTGCTGCTAGTTGCACTCGGTAACCTAAAAATCCGCAGTTCCACAATACAAAAAAGAAAATAGTGATACTGAAAAAATATAAAACATACATACATAAGCAGCACTAGAAAAAGTTGGGGCGAAACAGGGCCACAACAGGGAAGACCGCAAATGCGTTGGATATATGATTTGAAAAGAACATCAGATGTGAAATGGGTGGAGATTTCGCAAGACCGAGAATAGTGGCACTTATACCACTATTTATCAATGAAGGAGGGTTTAGAATGGTTAAAAAGGGGGAGAAAAAGATTTCTGGAATTAAATAGGACTAGTAGAGCAAACTTTTTGACAGAAAAGTAGGTTCTTATTGACGACTTAGGCAACTACTTACCTACATAAATTTCATCTAGTTATGGATATTGATTATATGTAAATTGTCATTTTTCTTTACACAAAATTCGCATATCCGAATATATTCATGTAAAAAATAACACAGACTGCGATAAATGTGAGGTAATGATTTTTTATGACACAGTTTGAACGAGCCATTTGGACGCGCCGTTGGTTTTGTGTTTTTGTTGATTATTGAGCTTCAGCCATATGTGCTTGCGTTATAAACAATTCCTTTTTATTATTTGCCATCCTATCTATAAAGATGGTTTATCTTAATGAAAAGGTACATGTTTTCCAGTTTATAAACCTAAACAGTATTAATTAATTTATAAACTTAAGTGGATGGTAAAATTTCTTATTCAAGAGAAACGTCCATCCTAGTCCAGAGTCATTTTCATTTTAACTAATATGAGAATCTTTTATTTGTATTCAGTTCACAAATCAAGAGTTCTTTACCCCTTTGTTCGAGACGATGAATATAAATGCTCTTAAAGTATGGGATGAAATGAACTCCGTTATTTACATGTCTAATTTAGTCATAAGCAAATGCCCGGTTTATTCTTCTTTTTTTATGAAATAGACAGGGCCAGTCGACCCATACACCCTTGTGTCAGTTTGTATATTCGCTACATGGCAGCATGGTCTACTTTCTGGCAAGCCATCTTGTCCTTTAGTTTATACCCATTGGTAGGTCAATCTGCCAAAATTTGATCATCATACAAAATTCATTCTAAAACTAAATAAACACATAAATTTTCATAGCAATTTTTAGAGTATAATTCATTTTTGTATTAGAGTAGACAGATTTAAGTACATACGATAACAAGAAGACCCGTTCGAAATAACAGATTTGCGTGGAGAACAAGGAATTCCAATTTGATTTTGTTTGCATTTGCGACAATATAAATATTCCTATTTTATGAAATGTGCGCCTTATTCAACTGAGGAAGATATGGTTCATTGCTAAGCATAACTTTGTATTGAATAGGGAATTTTGCAAGAATATTTTCTTAAGGAAAAAAGTAGCCCGGTGCAATTTACATACGAAAAGAGTTCGCCAAGAGACGGTTTCCCTAAGGAACATGTGACAACAGGTGTGCTGAATAATTTACTGGGGCGCACTTTGAGTTTGAGCAGCCTGTCGGATGAGTAGGCTTTCCATTTGCTTATGACTACACAACCTCGAGGGAAACGCGGGGTTTTGACACGTCAATTAGGCAGAACGGCTTTTAACACAGCATCAACGGTTAGGTACTTTGCTTTCGATTTTAAACAGTTTCTTACAGCTTTTGTTTCTGAACTCATATTTGCAAAATATGAGGTCCTTCATTTTTTTTCGCTTATTTAGATATTTATGTTTACACAGGAGTTGGATGACAATGTAAAGATTTACGAAGTAGCAGAAAGAAGTACTTAGTGGAATAACTGGACATTTTACAACAGCTTTTAACATTCGTTGATCCATCGGAAAGTACTCCCCCGAAACCAAATTATACTACTATATATAACATTTCTTAAAATCATCATCATCATCGTCAGCCTTCCATGACCCACTGCTGGGTAAGCCTCCTTTTGTCTACGCCTTCTCTATCCTGGGCCATCGCAATCCAGTTCTTAAAATATCTATCTGTAATTAGAAACTGCCGTAAAATTATCGTTACGTGACAGCTCGTGAAAATCTCACGTTAAGGAATGAAAACGTAACAAAAAGAGATTGCAAATAAAGTTTTAAAAAGTTAGCACTCACAGCGAATCCCGTTAAAGCCAGGGCAAGCAAATAGCACTGTGAGCCAGCGGATCGATGGATTACATCATGCAGCATTAAAATGCGGGTGCCATTGCCAGCACGCCACCCTGTCCGATGAACTTTCAGTTTCTAGGTACTATTACACGATTTCCTGATATCATTGTTGTTCAAGTAGGCACCTATTTTATTGACACGTGCGCCAAACAATCGTTTGACATGACACCAACGTCAACCGCATTTTATGGGAGATTTTACATATTCTGAACTCGTATGATACTGGAAGTAAATTAATATTGAAGCTGTGGTAATTCTGATTCCGGTAGATACTCAATTATTATATAACATACATACCCTAGTAATCAATCTAACTCCTAGCTTGCACTGATTCATACTAAATTAAAATCCGAAACCAGATTTTTATAGGTATAAAGGAAGGTACAGATGCATTGTTTTGTTTCTTTTTGCAAATAAGCTACGTTCAACAAAACCCTTCGTGGAACAAAGGAAAGTCAAGAGCTTGCCAAATAGAAAAATAGAACCGCCGCAAGCAAACTGTTATCTCAAGAGTGCATTATGATGGTTTATTGTAGATTCGTCCTAAGTAAATGCGTCATATAAAAACTTTGTGTGAATTCGTCCCGAAGAAGTGAAATATTGTTCCACCATTTACTTGTGAATTTGTTTCACAAGTAAATGGTGTAAGAATACAACTTCAGACTTCAGAACAAAAGATACTAATGATATTCTGTCCTTTCAGAATTTGAGTCTTCGTGGATTTAGAACACAATCAGTAAGTGGATTAATAAAATTGAAGCTTGTGGCTACAAAATATTTATGACGCGTATTTTACATTTGTTATTTGTTGCCCGAGTGCATGTTTTTTTTTCATTTAGTTAAGTAGACAAACATATTTTAGTTTAATATCTACACTAAAACGAAAAGTGCTGTCGACCCTATAATTTCCTGCCATGATTGAAATTTATCTCCACTTTTTTTACTTTTATCAGAACAAAAGGAAGAAAAGTGGAAATAAATTTTAATAACTTTCAATAAGAAATTAAACTTTGATACCGCTGTAATAGCGTCTAAATTGGCATGAAATGTTGATAACTATGTCCAAGAGCAATTTTAGTATGCATTACGTGCTCCCATTCGTGAAATATAGGATAGATAGCCTTTTGCTAAGAGTGTAATTTTAAAAGCCTAGCAAAACATTTATTTCTAATTTATTGTACCATTTAATCTTAAAACAGACATTGATTACAGAAAAATGGCGCCATGAGTTTGAACAAAGAATGGGCAAAAATTAAGCCGCTGAGTGTGCTTAAAATGGCATGCAAGAAATCACTGTCTCACACAATCTAGGGAAAGGTAGTGGAAAAACTAGAAGAGAGAAGCCATAAGTAGTGTCATTACGATTATGTATGTGGAACAGTCGGCCACGGACAGTCTAGTCACAAAATAAGATGAGAACGGAATAGTAACAGCTGGTTACAGGAAGAACTCTCAGGAGACGGACACGATGCAATCTCTCTTGCGCTTGTGACAGTTATGGAATCGAACCGAACCTTGTGGATGTTTGACAAATACTGTTGTATTCAGCACAATTTTACTTTTTTTTTTCAATACGACTCATTGTGTCATGCATGGCTGGTGAGTGCATGGTACTAACATATTCAAAGGTACTAACTTCATACAAATATTGACTACGATCGGACGCACGGCATGCAGTATTTAGCCTAAATGAAATCTTTCAGTAGTGCGCATGTATATGTCGGTATGTATGTGCGTATATGTATTTATTTATTTTCGCTACAATGACCATTTCTTTCTGTAGGTTCGATATTTTTGTACGGGCAGTCTGGCCAAGTTGGCAACATCTCGTCTGTTTAATTATATCGATCTGTGATCGCCTTGTTATTCTGTGGCCTATGTTTCCTCTTAGGTAGGGGATTATCAGATCTCATTAACTTATTACACAAAGAGCTCTACAGATTTTCCAACAAAAGTATTTCCAAACATTAGATATATTTAAGATTTTTATTAAATGTATTATCCATATTCCGATTCCAATATCATATTATTTTGAATGTGGTTTGAACTTTATATAAGGAAGGTATTAATAAAATAAATGTACCAAAAAATCTAACATTTATAGGGAATTGGATCACATTATATACTTGAAAGATTTGTTTACAGACAGGAGGTGCTAAATTAAGATTTTGGTCATCAACTTGACTTGAGATAATTAACACAATTTAACAACTTAGTTTAATTAATGATAAATGAAACAAACTCTGTAATGAGTAAATTGATTATGAAAATAAACATTTTAATGTAAAAAATGACAATTCTGAATAATGGCTTTATTAGAGCTATCCAAACGGTAACCAGTAATTTATTCGTGAAAATTACTTCGAAAAAGTTGCTCGTTGGGGAGAATACTGATGAATTTTTTTACGGCGATTTTCATTATGCCTACCTTGTCTCTGTTATTAAAACGTAATTGCCCATATTTTATTTTCTGGGCAAGCGAAAATGAGTAATTCGGAACGACCACTTTAAATTTATGGAATAATTGTGTTTTACATTGTTTGAAGTAAGATATATTAATTTGAAGCATCGACATTATACTTATTTTAATCGAAATATTAGTCTACAAAACAACTTGCCTTCTCATTACATTTTGAGTAAGTATTTAATTTCACTTCATTTCATTTGGAAATATCTATTCCTTTTTAGCATTAAATAAAATTGTTTTGGATATAGATACTTCATTATCTTTTATACTTGAGATAAATAAATTCCACGTCAGATTTGTAACATGGCACCTAGTGGTAGTGTTTAATGTTATTTTTCTTTTTTTTCAAAGAATAATAAGTACGAATATATTTTGTAATTGAATAATTAAAAATGTCAATTATAACAATTTTTTTTTTGTTGGTCAGAAATACTATTAAAAGTGGGTGGTACGCATTCATGTTCATTCAGCAAATTACAACGTTCGCCACAATCATTCGATAATTAAACGAAACGCACATTTAATTTGGGTTAACCATTTATCTGCTAATATATTTGTTAAACCAATAACATTTTCCGTCCAATTATACAATAATTAGTAGGCCAGTCTATAAAACCCCGACCACGAACTTCGCAATAATACTTTTAAAAGATATAGTTAATATTGAAAATCGGACTGAGATATCAACACAAAGACAGAATTTCTGAACGCAGAAACTTGAAATTTTGTAGAAAGGTTCTTTATTATTCTATATTAATTGAGCATTAAGTAAAGAATTTAGGAAGTTAAAATGGATGAAAAACTAAATTCACAAGCTGAGAACAAAATCGGCGTATAAGGTATACCTACATCGTGAATGTGGTGCAGCCGCATCTACGGCTATGTATGTATTTATTACTCATCAGATTATTGATAGATACTGCTTGTCCGTATAAAAAAAATGGTGTACCTACCTATAAAATGCTAAGTTTGGTTCTTGGATCTTTTCGCAAAAGTCTATACACATATTATCATAATGCATTTAGATAACTATTTCAGCTATTCAGGCAAATGACTGATTCTTGCAACAAAGTTGCTATCCTAAAGGCTGCCTGAGAGACTTATTATAGTTGCCTTTGCCTGCTTCAAACCTGGTACCTTTGTTTTGCTTAACTCTATTATATTGGCTAAGAAGTCCCACTTAGCTAATTCTACAGATTAATTTAATTTGAATAGGCTTTGTTAACAGTGCTAACTTGCTAATGCGTTCGTGATATATTTAGTCCAGGACATATTGTACAATAGAGCATTATGTACCAAACGTTAGGTAACAATGGTGATTTGTAGTGACAAATTACTAGTATTAACTGACATGGTTTAACTGACCTCTAGCTTTGGTTGCATTAATGAATTTCACGGGACCAATTAATTTCCTTCTGGATGAAAGCTATGTAAAATTTGATGATAATAGATAGAGTAATTAATTAGACAAAAAAACGTGAAAATTGGTTAGATTTAGAGAGTAGAGCTTGCCTACTTAAAAATCAGGTAACAGGAAAAGTCCCAAATTTCGGGATATATAGAAGAGAAGAAATTATGTCCATTTTGGTTCACTCACATGCTTTAGTAGTTAGTCAACTTAGTACGAGTAAATTTTTAATGTAGATATGTATAATTGTACGGTCGTACATTAATGACAAAAGTCATTCGGTAGTTCCGGCTTATAACTAATTTAGATAAATAGATAGATACTTAGTTGGTCGTAATGTGGTTTTAACATTGGTTAATGTGGGCTATTTACCTACTTAGATTTACGAGGATGGTCAATAGACCGCAGATAATGACTTATTTTATCCCGCTGTACATTCAAAATAAATATAATTTTGTTAGTATATTACCTATTAATTGATTTCAGATATGGACGTTAAAAAAAATACAGTATATTTATTGTGCAAAATATTAACTAAATTTTGCCTGTGTTTTATTCATTACTATTGGTGTTTGTGATGATAAAGCGACTTACTATAAAACTAACGAATTTATATTTGTTGTTGAAATACTTACATCTTGTATGTATATCTTACAAACAAACAAACTTACATCTTGTAATACATTGCCTGCCTAAAGAAATCTATAGCTATATTAAGTAATTTGCCGTACCAAGGCCGCGTTTTGGAGCGCACGCAGATAGCTCCTAAATAAACCTATGTGCATTAGATATAGGACGTGATAAATGGAAAAATGTTACAGTAATTTCTTTTAGAACATAGCTGCTTTGTGGGCGAACAATAAAATCTCGTAATAAAAGTGGTGCCTGCAGAAATCCTTCAGTTTCATTAGTTGGCCGGGCAAAGGCCGTGGCGGAGCGCCCGCGGCAGATACCACTGTCCGAGATAGTACTTGATGCTCGAACGTGATATAATATCGACGATGAAGTACCAATTCCTCCTATCTCATAAAAAAAAAACAATGATATAGATAAAGTTATTTCTTTTAGAACTTAGCTGCTTTGTGCGCGAACAATAAAATCTCGTAATAAAAGTGGTGCCTGCAGAAATCCCTCAGTTTCATTAGTTGGCCGGGCAAAGGCCGTGGCGGAGCGCCCGCGGCAGATACCACTGTCCGAGATAGCACTTGATGCTCGTAGAACGTGATATATATCGACGATGAAGTACCAATCTCCTATCTCATTAAAAAAAAACAATGATATAGATAAAGTAATTTCTTTTAGAATTTAGCTGCTTTGTGCGCGAACAATAAAATCTCGTAATAAAATTGGTGCCTGCAGAAATCCCTCAGTTTCATTAGTTGGCCGGGCAAAGGCCGTGGCGGAGCGCCCGCGGCAGATACCACTGTCCGAGATAGAACTTGATGCTCGTAGAACGTGATATATATCGACGATGAAGTCTCCTATCTCATTTGAAAAAAAAAAACAATGATATAGATAAAGTAATTTCTTTTAGAACTTAGCTGCTTTGTGCGCGAACAATAAAATCTCGTAATAAAAGTGGTGCCTGCAAAAATCCCTCAGTTTCATTAGTTGGCCGGGCAAAGGCCGTGGCGGAATGCCTGCGGCAGATACCACTGTCCGAGATAGAACTTGATGCTCATAGAACGTGATATATATCGACGATGAAGTACCAATTCCTCCTATCTCATTAAAAAAAAAACAATGATATAGATAAAGTAATTTCTTTTAGAACTTAGCTGCTTTGTGCGCGAACAATAAAATCTCGTAATAAAAGTGGTGCCTGCAGAAATCCCTCAGTTTCATTAGTTGGCCGGGCAAAGGCCGTGGCGGAGCGCCCGCGGCAGATGCCACTGTCCGAGATAGAACTTGATGCTCATAGAACGTGACAGCTGGTGCCTGGGGATTTTCAGCTTTTATTATGGAAGAAATTGTACGCAGTACGCTCACAGATTGGGTTGATCTTCTCTACGTTTATCTATCGGTTTAGTTGAAGAAAAAATACAATTTTTATTTATATGAGAATTAATATGTAGTTATTTACTGATTTGATTCGGCCAGTTTTGACTCAAATCACCTTTAAATTGCCTAATCATTTTAATGAATGAAAACAAACATGGCGTATAAAGTACAGTAATAGTAAAATACATTTTCTATCTATATATATAACTCAAAGCTGACTGACTGACATAGTGATCTATCAACGCACAGCCCAAACCACTGGACGGATCGGGCTGAAATTTGGCATGCAGGCAGATGTTGTTATGACGTAGGCATCCGCTAACGCTAAGAAAGGATTAACGCGAGCGAAGCCGCGGGCGAAAGCTAGTTAACTCTATATTTATATAGTATTTGGTAGTAGACAAAAGCTATAAAGATTTGACATAATTTACCTAGTACCTACTGTAAAGTATGTTGTACTGGTCCTTAAACGAAGTATTGCCAGCAGACTCTAGACTAGACTTTATAGTTTCAAGTATAATAAACGATTTAATTCTTCATCATACATGAAAATGAACTGCATTAAAGTCCCCGTGACCTCTGCACTCGTTAATTCTCCCACCGAGCTGACGCCAAATGAAAAGACTGTAAAACACGTAATTATGACAAAAATGGCGCGAATTCAGAGTGGAGAGGCGAGCAGCGCCAGTAGCGGCTTTAGGGGGGGGCGCGTCTGGGCGACGGCCCAGGGCGCCGGACGTCAAGGGGCGCCGCAGGCGCCCCTTGTTGTCCAGTGAGGGGCGCCGCAGGCGCCACCTTGTTGTCGGTGAGGGGCGAGAAGAAGGAGAGGCGCCTCAAAGGGTCGTTCCAAAGAGGCGCCTCAAAGGGTCGTCATAAAGGGCCGCCGCAGGCGCCTCTTTATTTATTACACGCTAGCTTTTGCCCGCGGCTCGCTCGCGTGCTTTTTCCCGGGATGATAAGTACCCTATGGGAGTTCTCAGTACTTCCAACTATGTGTATGCGAAAGATGGAAGATTGGTTCAGTAGATAAAGCGTGAAGAGGCAACAAACAAATAAACAAACCAACAAATTCACTTTTGCATTTATAATATTAGTTAGGATTATTTTGAGTTGGCACAAATTGGTCGTAAGAGAAATCCAAAAGCGCTTACGCTTAGGCCCTTTGTGCCAACTCCGCCATTTTCAAAAATAATTTTAAAAAAAACCTCAACTATCGATTTTTATATGTTTATTGAACCTGCTCTCAAAATTTCGCGGGAATCGGTCGTGAAATGCGACCTCTAGAGGAGAACACAAAATACACAGACATACCAAAGCATTCTAAGCAAAGCCTGTGAACAAACTGCAAAATTTCCACACGCGTATCGAAGTTCTGACACTTTGACTCTTTTCAAAAAGATTAGGCTACAAAGAAAACCCTTAAAAATATCGAACGCCAAAATCAAAATTCAGAAAAAAATGTTTTTTTTTTCGCTATTTCGCACTTTTTTTGTTTTTGACTTTCTCGAATAATTCTTTTTGCACCTTATAGCTCTCGTTAGTCCAGTGCTAAGTAATAAAAACTTATTTATTATATACTTTTATTTATTTTATTTAATTTTACTTCATTCTTATAAATCTTAAATAAAATATATAAAAAAAAACTTAAAACTTTCAATGTGCTCGATAGTCGTCTGAGGCACGAAATTTTATAATATATTTTTCAACACACTTGCTCGTAAAGTGGGTCTTATTACATCGAATTTAGGCCCAGAATGCCATACATTACGAAGGTATTACGAATATATTACGGAGGTGTTTGGAAATAAAAATTACCATACTGCGCTATACAAAAGATAGACAACTAATGCGTGTTATGAATTCCACAAAGCATTTCTAATTTAGCCGCTTAATACATATAAGATTAAATAGGGAAAATAACAACAGTTTTTAAATAAGCAAAGATAATGATTTTTTCAACACACTTGCTCGTAAAGTGGGTCTTATAACATCGAATTTAGGCCCATAATGCCATATATTACGAAGGTATTACGAATATATTACGGAGGTGTTTGGAAATAAAAATTACCATACTGCGCTATACAAAAGATAGAAAACTAATGCGTGTAATGAATTCCACAAAGCATTTTTAATTTAGCCGCATAATACATATAAGATCAAATAGGGAAAATAACAACAGTTTTTATAAGCAAAGATAATGATTTTTATACAGCCAAGCACTGGCTGTATGGCGATATACCATCCGCAGCGTGCGCCGCGCGCTCCCTGCACACGGCGCTAGTCGGCGGGCGGCGGCACGCGAATAAAAAACAAGACTATATTTATTATGTGTTAGCATATTAAATATTTAATAAAATGTCGACTAGTATGGAAGAATATATTTAACTCCACCTGAAATCATTAACGAGGCGCGTAATACAAGTAATAGTTTATTGCCTCCAAAATCAAAAGTAAGTATTTGGCGGCATACGAATGTTTTATAAAGTGGAGGAATGACAAAAGGGTGCAATCGTTTTTCGATAATTAGATGTTAGGACCACATTACTTTTTTTACTCACAAGTGTGTTGAAAAACGTCGTATGATACACGTGTCCATTTGGTCATTACGCACACTCGGCTTTATTAGCGCGCTCGCCTTCGGCTCGCGCGCCAATCTCGCCTCTTGTGCGTAATGACCAACTTTGGACACTTGTATCATAATGTACTATTATACAGCCACGCACTGGCTGTATGGCGATATACCATCCGCAGCGTGCACCGCGCGCTCCCTGCGCACGGCGCGGGGCGGCGGGCGGCGGCACGCGAATAAAAAACAAGACTATATTTATTATGCTGTGTTTGTTAGGTACATTTTCCGATTTTCGCCGTGTTAGCATATTAAATATTTAATGAAATGTCGACTAGTATGGAAGAATATGTAAATTTAACTCCACCTAAAATCATTAACGAGGCGCGTAATGCAAGTAATAGTTTATTGCCTCCAAAATCAAACGTAAGTATTTGGCGGCATACGAATGTTTTATAAAGTGGAGGAATGACAAAAGGGCGCAATCGTTTTCCGATAATTAGATGTTAGGACCACATTATTTTTTTTACTCACAAGTGTGTTGAAAAACGTCGTACGATACACGTGTGCATTTGGTCATTACGCACACTCGGCTTTATTAGCGCGCTCGCCTTCGGCTCGCGCGCCAATATCGCCTCATGTGCGTAATGACCAACTTTGTACACTTGTATCGTAATGTACTATTTCAACACACTTGCTCGAAAAGTGGGTCTTATTACATCGAATTTAGGCCCAGAATGCCATATATTATAAAGGTATTACGAAGGTGTTTGGAAATAAAAATTACCATACTGCGCTATACAAAAGATAGAAAACTAATGCGTGTAATGAATTCCACAAAGCATTTTTAATTTAGCCTCATAATACATATATATAATACATATATATCAAATAGGGAAAATAACAACAGTTTTTAAATAAGCAAAGATAATGATTTTTATACAGCCAAGCACTGGCTGTATGGCGATATACCATCCGCAGCGTGCACCGCGCGCTCCCTGCGCACGGCGCGGGGCGGCGGGCGGCGGCACGCGAATAAAAAACAAGACTATATTTATTATGTTGTATTTGTTAGGGACATTTCCGATTTTCGCCGTGTTAGCATATTAAATATTTAATAAAATGTCGACTAGTGTGGAAGAATATGTAAATTCAACTCCACCTGAAATCATTAACGAGGCGCGTAATGCAAGTAATAGTTTATTGCCTCCAAAATCAAACGTAAGTATTTGGCGGCATACGAATGTTTTATAAAGTGGAGGAATGACAAAAGGGCGCTATCGTTTTCCGATAATTAGATGTTAGGACCATATATTTTTTTTTTTACCCACAAGTGTGTTGAAAAACGTCGTACGATACACGTGTGCATTTGGTCATTACGCACACTTGGCTTTATTAGCGCGCTCGCCTTCGGCTCGCGCGCCAATATCGCCTCATGTGCGTAATGACCAGCTTTGCACACTTGTTTCGTAATGTACTATTTTACCCTTTGCCTTTTTTCCGTATGGGTTTGAATAGTATTTAGGGGGCGCCATAGAAATCTCGCCCAGGGCGCTGGTAGTGCTAAAGCCGGCTCTCAGCGCATCTTGCTGAATAATCTAGTTGCATTAAATTTATGAGAATAGGGTAAGTACTTTTGTATGTAAATCTAAAGCTAACGTTGTGGAAGGGAACTGTATTTAAAATTACTAGCTTTTCCCGCGGCTTCGCCCGCGTGTATTTCCCACGGAAACAATGCTTTTTCCCGGGAAGAAAGGTAACCTATGTCCATCTCAGTACTTCTAACCGTGTGTATGCAAAAAATCAGGGAAATCGGTTTAATTATATAAAGCTTGAAGAGGTCACAAACAAACGAATTCACTTTCGCATTTATTAGAAAGTTAGTATAAGTAAACCTACCTAGGTACGTCGCACGAGGTTTGATATTATTTACGATCTTCCAAACGATTATAGATATTTTGGTAGGTACAAAGTTAAGAAGTATTCCGGTAATCTTCGTACCAAATTGCGTTGTAATTGATTTGAAATGAAGAACTTTGTCACGTGATCATACAATAATTAAGTACCTAACTATATAAAGATTCTTAACAGATAATATTTGCAGTTGCTTGACAGATTGCAGCTTCACAGTTGCAAGTAGCTACAATGCAACTCAACTCAGATAGAAGGATAGATAGAAGTACGCTGATCCATCAGAATGAGATACCTCTATAAATGTTCTTGTCGGATAAGCGGAAATAGAACTACTGAGCCAATAAAAGCAAGACTGGAAATTCAATACCGATGCATATCTAATAGTGGCATATTTCTCAGACAAATACAGCATTCCGTAGGATAAATTAAATTTATGATAAGTATACCTGCCACGTCGACCCGTATATCTTGTAAAATCTGAAATTCATGCATGATCGTTCAGTCTTCTATGTTGCGTGTCGATTATCGCCAACGATTTTAAATTTCGGCTTAGTAGTTGATTCGCACGAAATTCATTCGCCCGAACGTGCGAAACGTCCACTTTCAATAATAATATTTTTTTAGTAGGCGTTTCGCACGGATGAATTTTAATCGCGTGCGAACCGACCTCTTCAAGAACTAGTAGTATGCGATTCGCCCACTTAACGAAATGTGCGAATAAAAAAATCAAGGTACAGTTGTGTACAAAATATTAATATTAAAATATGCCACATTTTCATGGCACTCACATAAATATAAGGTCAATAATTCATATCAAAACGTGAACATCACGAATGAGGGAAAGAAATAAATTCATGGTGTCTTTTTTTGACAAGTAGGTAATACGAATATGTATTTTGACAATTTTATTAACCTATGGGGCTGCCGAGGTCTGCTACCTAGCGGCAAACGAGACATCGGCAAAGTTAGTTTACGCCACGTTACGTTAGTTAGTTGATAAACAAAGTATATACCTATAAGAAATATGTTGATATGAGGTAAAATTTCAATTAAAAGAATAACTTGTTACATAATTATAAAGATGCCATTCTATTTGATTACAAATTGTTATAACTGTGATTTCTAATTGTGATTTTAGTTGTAGTTATGTTTTTAGTTACCCAAAAAGAAGCATTTTATTTCTTACCTTTATTAGAAGTAAGAATTAATAATTCTAAACGAAATGATTTTGTGCGCGAATGTAACTTTTTGTTAAAACTTTTCCATAAAAAATGGGTATGTGCGAAAGGCGTACTAATAATTTTTGAGAGGGTCGGTTCGCACGCGATTAAAATTCATCCATGCGAAACGCCTACTACAAAAATATTATTATTGAAAGTGGATGTTTCGCACGTTCGGGCGAATGAATTTCGTGCGAATCACCTACTAAGCCTAAATTTCCCCTGACCAATGCTGTGATCATTATGATCCCAACAATCGATTAGTAAAACTTTGCGAGCGCACAATGCGCCTTAAACGGTTTTTTTTAATAGTTTTAAGCTTTTCGGGTTAAAACTAATGGAAATTTAAAGTCAAGGCATCAAGGCTTACTATCTTATGAATGAGTAATCACTTAGAAAGCTTCGACAAGCAAAGTCTGGTTATTGAATATTCATCCTGAGATCTGAATATCCGTATTGGTGTACACAGAATCCGTAGTGCGATTTTGAATTCCGAATATATTCATGATTCTATGAGCTTTGTATGTCAAGATGATGCAACTTGGATACATTCTACACTTGCTTTATTTATAGCGATGAAATAAGTAATAATGTTTCTATTAGTAAATGACTAATAAATTTTTATTTTTGGACTAAGGTAAGAAACATTTACATGACATAGTGGAAGTTATATCGATGTAATGTCCAACTTAAACGCGATAATGCCCAACGATTCATCATTATGTGTCAAAAATATAATATTCTTTGTATCGTGTGGCCGCTAATTTAATAACAATTTGGACGATCGGTGAATATGTTTCAGTGCTCCTAATTAAAACAATTAATCAAATGTAAATACCTATATACCTATTAACACTAACAATACAAAGTAAATAGATATCATAGTGTCCACTTACTTATAAAACCATAGATAGCTGCGAAAAATCAAGCGAGCCTTATAGTACCTACGCGCATATATGATGTGTATCTAACATATAACTCTATCGCCATTCTCTTATTGAAAAACCTATAAGTATCTACATAGTTGTTGAAAAAGGTTACTTCTCGCAAAGAAACATTAGTTACCTAAGTTACTGTACCTGTAGTAAACTAATCTAAAGTTTGTACTTCTTGCGACAATATTATAATACAAAGTAGGCTTGTGGGTATTAGTGGGAATAGAACCTTGAACCGAATTTACATACGACTGGATGGAAATAGTATTCGGTATTGATTTTTGGTCAGTGGCTACACGAAGTCGCGAGACTTAAACGTTGATTATTTAATTTTGTTCACACAATCGAATTTGTAGTTACAACTTTTTACGACTAGTTATCCAATTTATTATTGGGCCCGTATCTTGGCCCACCATTGGTGGGTCATGGTCCAACCTTCTTATCCATCCATAACGGAGGCCAGTGCCCCAGCCGTGGGGACATTAAAAATGACTGATGATGATGAAAATCATGGGGTATACAGAGAATTCGGGTTTTAAACCCAGCCTTTAGCTTAATGGTGACATGAGTAGCGAAGATATTTTTCGAAAATCGGCTTCGATAGATTGAGTCGAGTATAACGTAAACATATGAAAATTTTTGTTTTAAAAATAAGTACCTTACCTAGGTATTTTTCCCAAACGAATGTATCTAGTATTATAAATAAGCATGTACCTATTAACATTATTATCGGAATGCTTTAAATGTGTTATAGGTAATCTTTAATTTCATATACGCGTAATACCTAAAGAAAATACATATACCTAGTGACATTCCGAGTAAATTGTGTTTTGTGACATCTCTTGCCACCAACAATTATTATTCATTAGGCAGCTTGCAGCCCTTCATCTCGCCACTCGGGTCGTTATGCCTTATTCAAACCGCTTCTTATGTCCTCTAATTCAGACCATGGTCGGGAACGTTTCTTATGCCACATTTATTTTCTCTTTCCAAAAAAGAAAGTTTTATATGGTAAGTTTTATATGGTTATGAAGTACGTGGATCTGCTGTAAAATATCTGAAATACTTAGCTAATTCATGCTGAAAATTTTAAAAGTAATTTTAATTTGTTGACCTAAAAGTATTTGATAACGAAATGCAAATCTAAAATTGGAAATAAAAGAGCGGAAAGACACACATGGAAATTGAGGCTTCAGCTAGGCAGGACACAAGTTGCTGGTAAAAAGACCTACACTATTTAGGTACCTCTTTAATATTTTTGTCGTATCATTATAGAAATAACCAATATTGTTCTAGATGTGAAAACTTTTAAGTGGCTTACTACACTAGTGGATTACTACAGCAACAGCTAATATTGTTTGTTTGTAATATTTGTACTAAGAATACACAGTGAACTTATTAACATAACTAAAAAGGTAAATATACAAAGGCGGACTTATCCCATAAAGGGATCTATTTCAGTCAAACAACGATAGATTTAGAGGATATATTTACTCAGTATAATTAGTAGTATTGTTGCTTATTGTTTTAATTGTAAATACCAAATAAATAAAATAAATAATAAATTAGATGAGGATGGCGCTCTCTCGTTTCGGAGGCCAAGATCCACTTCAGGGTCACTGAGCCAGCGAAGTAAGTAGTATCATTATGAAAATACTTATACATTTTCCCTGCATTTTCCCATCAACAGTTCAGGCGAGTATTTGCTGGACTTTATTGCACCTACGCAGATCACTAGGTACGCAGTTTTCATTGCGCTCTCCAAGAGCATGCTAATTACCACTTCATTTAGCGATGTTGGCGCGCTTTTAACCCTATTTATTGCCCCTGTAAACAAAGGGGGATCGTTAACAGACGATTGTATCCTCTCTAATGAACGAAGTTGTAAAGCGCGGCTGTTAACCGGCGATTCATCAAAACAAGCTCTGTGCAGCCCGAGCAAATATTTGGCGAAAATCGCGATTGAGCTGAACATAAATAGAAATCGAACTTGGGTTATATTGGTGCTGTTTGCTTTTCTCCGCTAGAGCTCTGGAAACAGTGGTAAGTGATTAGGAATAAGTAATCTCTATATTGAAATAGAAGAAGTGAATGGTATGAATAGTGCATATAGATTCTATATGAAACGAGGTGCGGAGTAAAAATGTATCATTCAGAAAAGGTATCTATAAGTATCAGTTCCCGCACCCCTTTATCTATGTATGTGTGGTAATAGCTCTATGTTGGTAATAGCTTATATTATGATTTAATATGCATTTTACGGTCTATTATTAGCACATCAATTCCTGCTGTTAGTTTTCCATGGGATATTACAGTTGCACAGGGAGTGTCTAGGCATTTAAGGTTTTAGATTTGTTTTCACAATAAAAAAAATAATTGCTTTGAATTTTCTTATACATTACTTTTAACCTATAGGGTTTCGTATACATGAATCTATAATTATTTAATTTTTATTATATGTAGAGTTCTAGGTCTTTTTAAAAACATGACTATTTAAGCTGAAATATCTAATAAATAGGTATTTATTTTTTATTTTACTAAATTTTGCGCGCGTAATAGTTCTGTTTATCAGCATTTCGTAAAGATTATTGCTGAGAATGAAACCGAAAGAAACCTATTCAATATTTCTCTTAAGTGCTGTCCAAAATTCACATCAAATGTTGATCATCTCTTGAAAATCAAGGCTAATCAAAGTCCATACAAAGTTTGAAGCTAGACGAGAATTTATGTTTAAAGTTACAAACTCTAAGCAGGGTACGCCAGCTAGGATAAATCGATTTTGTGAGCTGTAGAGCGAGATGCCAGTAGAATGTTGCGAAACTACTGCCATTGAGACCATCCTCACGTAGTTACGCCACTTGTTAAAATGGAATTAGGTTTGTTACCAATCCGACCAGGTTTATTCCTTCAGGAATATTTATAATTGAGGGAACATAAGGCTTTATATAGATGATAAGCTGTTTTGACACGATAGTATATAGCCATCGAGATTAGATGAAGTAAGGTCAGCAGCAGCTGCTGCTGCCATATATTGAATTGACAGCTAATGTACCTACGTGGCAATGTGCTGCGTGTGCGCTGTTTCGTTAGAGCGGTGTCGTCTCTACGTTAGTATACCAATCATTCAGCGTATTTTTTTTACAATTTAATACATGAATACATTGTTTTTATCAATAACACACAGGAATTGACTAATATATAGTCGACACACGTACATGTTACATACACAGACATGATGATCCGATTTATCTTAATACAGAAAAACAGACAAACATCTACAATTAAATGCAACAATCAATCTATAGATTAGATTAATTAGATATATCAAATCCGCTGTTAGCAGACGCTTGAAATACTCGTATTATTATATTTAAAGCATCTGCTAACTGAGGATTTGAAAGGTTGGCTTGGGAATAAAAAGTTAAAAGATAAAGAAAGCCAATATACAAGTTCTTATTAAAGCAAAACTCGGAGCATGTGTACCGTAAGTGATTCCCCTGATGCTCGAATGTGGCTAAAGAAGTTTTATTGCCTCGCAATGTTTCCATTTGTGCCTTCATAACGGCCAGGGACCTTGCTTCTATGTAAATTGCCTTTCGCAGTGCTATTTTCAACACAGTTTATGAGAAAAATTAAATTAGAATTTCTAAGTGCCCTCTCCGCAATTCTTCTAAATGTTTTTGTTTCGAGCTAAGGAAACAAGTTAATTAAAAGCATATCTCTTTGTTTTAATGGAAGGAATATTCTGGAATGGAGACCTCTTCGCAAAGAAAATAAGATAGTCATTAAGTGCTTCGTTTTTAGTGAAAAACAGAAAAGTATAGGTAGACTTTTAATGCGCAATGCCTACGACGTACAGGCGACTTCCAGAAATTAAAAGTAATGTAATGTATCCATAGTTGCAAGTGTATTTATGTTTTTGATAGAATAAAGGCTTTTTTATTATTGCTTTATTATAGGTAGACTTTAAAGCGAAAGTTTGGTTGTGTCAGTGGATTTTTGTTACTCAATCGAGCGATATCTACTGGAGGCTACTATCTGAAGGGGTTTCGATAAAAAAAACAATAATTTTATCCTGCAATTTCTACGAGATCAGAGCTCAGGGCGCAGCTAATATCTATTCAATAAAGATGCGCAACTCCATTTAGTTCGGGCTTGTTTGATTAGTCTGGACAAAGAACCTGTCCTAGATAAATATTTTCCGACAATTACCAAAAACATCTTTGAATTTAAATTAAAGAGGTATTGGTACTTAGTACCTACAATTTTATATCAACAAAGTTGGGCACCCGGCTGCGCAGTTCCCTTTCCATTTTTGTATATTCGATACTCACAATGACTATACACTACACGTCCCGCAAGTTTAATAAGATACTATAAAAAAAGTTCTAGAAGTCTAATTTTCAACCAGGTACAAGTCTTGCTTAGAATTTTGAACCAAAGATTTAAATCTTTGTTTTGAACTACATAAATTCCTTAAACCGTGCGTGGCATGGATATAGGGCCTACCTTGTCAATAGGTGTAATGAGAATTTGACCGACAATTTACTACATCGTACAGATGGGGTTCAAGATAACGTCCGTAGTGGCATTCCAGATTTGGGCTAACTACACGAATGTCGCATTTTGTGGAAATGGCGGCCCAAACCTTATGAATGTAATTATGAAGTCGGAATGCCCCGGATTACTTCGTCATAGCCCGTGTCAGTATAAGCCTCATATACCTCGTTTGACACAATAACTGGATTTATCTACGTAGTTCGTGTATTTATATAAGCAAGCATATTTAGGCAACTAACTATGGAACATTTTAAGTCATAAATGGTATGTACTTCGAAAAATTTATAACTCCGGTTCGAGCGCTAGGTAGGTATATATTATCAAGTCTATATCAGTTCAGTAGTATGTAAGAAAAACCAACAACATTTTTGTCCTTTTCCCCAATACCCATTTTTTTAGAAAAATGTTTTTTTTTTTTAAACTCCCTGCCTGCGTCTGTGTTCCCAAGCACGTACAAACTGACTCTTTTTAAAACCAGAGTGAGTAGGCTGCTTCTGGGTAAGCTCGCTACACCGTAGACCTCATCTCTGTCCTCGGGCAAGATTGTGGCCAAGAGCAAACTAAACTAAAAAAAAATATATAGGTATAATCAATAATTAACTGTAAAGAGTTTTTTTTTTAAATAACTAGATATAAATTGTTTTTACAGTCCTAACACTCATATAAAGGCGCAAGTATGTGCCTTCCCAAATTTTGTTAACACATTTGATGGAAGTTTAGTTGTATACTCAGGCACTAAAGAAACCCCTCGAAGCTCATAAAAAATGTACAACACCAAACACCGACAAGGAAAAGTTAGGATAGATTTACTCGTAATGTGTTTAATAAATTGTGTTAGGCTGGTTTTATTATATCACGTGAAGAATTAGCAGCCAAGATTCGAGAATAAAACTAGGTATAATTAATCACTTGCGGCTTTGTATGTACGTACCTAATATAATATTATTTACTCTCTCTCTCAACTGAGCGGTTTCCCGGTTGCATCCTCAGCAAAAGAGTCGGACTCCACTTCGCACTGTCTGCGACATCCTTAGATAGACCATTACTCTTTGGCGTCATCTAGCTAGCTCTTCTTGGATTAACTACTCTACAGATTATCGCTTATATCGTCTTTGTATACCTAGACAATTTATTAACTAATCTATTGGAAAATGGTTAGATACGAGACTCGAAAAATCTGCTTGGGTTGGTGATAATAATAATGAAAATCCTTATTATATGATTTAATTTACTAGAATTTACATCTAAATTATACATCTCTAGTAAGTTAAATCAAAACAAAAGACGTTAAATATGTTTTTAGATACGAGTAGATACGACCTTTTACTATTGTGAGAAAAGCGTCCCTCTTATAAAAATTATGTTACAAGTATGTAAGCCTGTAATAAAAGTTGTTATTTTTACTAAATAGTAACTTTTACTCAATAAATTATCTAATTTTGCATGTTATTTTTCATAATGTTTGTATGTGTTTAATTGATGCAGGAAAACTTTTTATCTATCTTATCTAATATACCTAATTAATTTGTGCCATATTTTATTGACAATCCTAAAGCCCAGCTTACGAGATTTGCTAATCGATTTTAACAAATTGATGGCTCTTAATGGGTTTATCCGGATAAGCCATTCTGAATCAAATTTGTGTGTTCGAGCCCTCCTTGTTCGGGACAGGTCATCAGATAAGTTTGTTGTGTATTAGGTAAGTGGGTTATTTAAACCTTGTTGCAGGTTGCATAGCTAACCTTATTTTTTAATCACTATCATTTCAAAGTTTGGGTATATTAACGTCGCTCTCCGCCTATGTAAAATAATTACTACGATACATTATACCTACTCTACTAAGAAGAATCCTAATCCTAACTAATATTATAAATGTGAAAGTAAGTTTGTTTGTTTGTTACTTCTTCACGCTTTATCTACTGAATCAATCTTCCTGAAATTTCGCATAGACATACCTAGTTAGAAATACGGAGAAGGACATAGGGTACCTTTTATCCCGAGAAAAGGCACGGTTTCCGTAGGAAAATCACGCGGGCGAAGCCGCGGGCGAAAGCTAGTAGTTTATAAAATGGATCTGAAATTCCCAGATGAATCTGATTTGAATAGGTATTTTAAAAGAGTCAAAGCACGTCTCCGGCGCATAACACAGCCACAAAATAATATTAGACCCCAGCTTAATTGAAATGCTTTGAATTTTAGAATTCAGGAAAAAAATTTAAAAAGAATGATTGAGGTTTTTTAAGAACTTAAATAAAATCAAAATACAATCTGTCAATTTTGAAAAGTCGCGGAAGCAGGGCCAATATTCTAGCTTTTTTCGACCACATGGTCTTCTTTATTACACTTATAACTTTAATTTCCTCTGCAAGAAGGTATAAAAAAGTAGTCCGCCATTGTACGTACGCCTCTCTTTTTGTTTCACTATGTTTTGTATTTTTCTTGTGTGTATGTGCAATAAAGAGTTTACAAACAAACAAGTATCATTTTATAATTGTTTATAAAGTTGCTCATATTCATGAGTATTTCATCAGTAGAAAGCTGCAAAAGTTTTTAAATTCACCCTGTATAATAAATCAAAATGTACATGTACCTACTAAAGCTTTTCTTCAAACCTATTATTTTACTTATTTTATTTATGTCATTTGCCAATAAAATCATTATACTTAATGGATGCAACAGCTACTCGCGTTAGTTGTTTTATAATGAGGTACTATTAAGCCAGTTGAATTAATATGTTTGTATCGATCTAAAAGGTCTTTCACCTCGTATAAAAAGAACGCGTTTTTCTGAATGATGACAAAAAAAGCTGGCAGCAAAATTGTAATTAATCTTCGTTTCCGATTTATTAACAACTTAACTGAGATTTTAATTACCTACCATTCCTTTGATACTGGCAATGATATCCACAGACAGATCATTGGATCTGTCTGTGAATATCATGTGGCTTTATTGAAAAGCCATTGTACAATACGAACCGAGAACCGAACTGAACCTAAATAAATCTATTATACGAGTGCAGGCAGACATTTCCGTTGCAGTTAGGTACATAATTTATCAAGGAAAGAGAACTGTGAAAGGTAACGTTTAAATTTAGAAAGAAGACATGTGAAGGTAACGCTGCAATTTGTTCGGAATATTTTTTTGTTGCATGCTCTTTTTTTTTGCTAATTGACCGAGCGAGCGAAGCGTCAGTTTCCACTAGCCGAAAACTCTTTTGTCTGTCCGGATGTTATCGCCTACAGGTCGCATTTCTGAACCGATTCTCATGAAATTTTGTGAGCAGGTTCGGTAATTTTGTAGAATTTTTTAGTCGAGCCAGTTTTTCGAAATTTAAACAAATGGCGGAAATATTAAAAAAAAAATCTCATATCTTAGCTATTTAAAAAAAAAATCAAAAATGTCATCATTTTTTGTTATTTATATAAAGATGCAACTTTTTTGTCTGAACAACATATTGAAATTCAATAAAACCGCTATAAATCCATATATTTTAAATCCTCATACGTAATAGTTCACGAAAAAATCAATAGATGGCGCAGCAAAGCTTTTAATACCCGAAAATTCGCTATTTTTTTTATTTATTCATTACAAGAGTGACTTGATTTATTGATTAATAAAATTAGATGGTTCTTATCAATCATATGGCTTTTTTGTCTTGTTTGGCTTTGAATTGTGTGTATTTATTTGGTTATTGGTATTGTATTGTGGTTGCTTTGCTTGATGGAATTATTTTGAACACTTGAAATACATCTGATACCAAAAAACTTCATTGTATGCAATTGTATGATTAGAATCCTATTATAAAAAAGTAATAGGTATATAGGTAGTAATGGTAGTAATTTATACCTATATACCTACAAATCTGAAAGAAATTCGATTTTAAATTGAACTTTCACCGTTAATTTTGTTGCGCAAATTACATTATATCATAGGTACCATGCATACCTGACGGCTGACGACTTCCGTGGCCTAACGATCATCACGCCCCGGCGGCCGGACGGCCACATCAAAGGTCCCGGGTTAGATCCCCGGTCGGGTCAAGATGGAAATTTGTTTTTCAGATTGACCTGGGTCTTGGATGTTTAAGTATTTGTTATAAATAAATATAGTATCGTTGAGTTGAGCATCCCGTAACACAAGTCTCGAACTTACGTTAGGGCTAACTCAATCTGTGTGATTTGACCGTCTATATAAATTATTATTTTTTATACGTGTCACGTCCCGATAAATGGGCACTACGCATCACACCCTGGGTTCCTAAAGGTGGTCGTCGTAGAGAGGAAGGCCAAGGAAAAGATGGCGCGACGACCTTGACGCTTTTCAGCCGGATTGATCGAGCGTTGCTATGGACAGGGATAGGTGGAAGCAAGTGGACCTTTGTGCAGCAGTGGGACAACATAGGTTAATTAAAAAATATATATTATTTCGAGGCAAAAAAAGGGAGGTTTCAGTAAAAAAAATTGTGGTTTTGATTTTGACCAACCACAAGAACAATGGGTAAAAGATGAGACTTTACTTTCTTTCCAGCATTGGTAGGTTGGTTTCAAAACTTTTAAATGCCTTTGCTAAGCCAGGGACATGTTAAAATATCAGCTATTTCATGGTGGCTCGCAGAAGTCTACTGTTCTCACAGAACCACTAGTTTATATTAGTCATATTTTTACAGGCAGGAAATGTAAGTATATCGATTGCTAATTCTTTGTCCATTGCTACTCGTATCAATAGTCGAAATGAAAATCGTGAAAAAGGTTTTCGAATACACGTAAATCCATTTGAATCAGTCATTTAAAAATCTGTCACCAGTTAAACGCTAACGTGAAATTTGTACAGAATCCGTAAAAACAAAACACTGCTATAAAGTCTTCTTTTTGTTTATGCTTAGTTTACGACTTTGCGACTCGTAACATTTTTAATAATTCAAGTTTAGATTAAGTAGCCCCAGTTCTTTGTCTCTTTGTAAAGGAGGCTTGATATATTTTCAGCTACTGTAGCTTGAACATAGAGGTAGATTAAATTCGCAGCAAGGTAGAGGAATTCCCTGGGGGTTCCTGGGGTATGTGCATTTGGCACAAATGCCTGAACCTAGTGTTGAAATGTAGCTGTACGATGCGAATACGTAATAACTCTTGTTACCTGAACATAAAAATGTATCGGTGTTGTAAGTGATGTTAACGTGTCAATAGCCTGAGTAGCCTACATATCAAATATATACGTAGGAATCAAAGACAGAAACTGTGTAAAAGCACATTTTTATACTGTTTCTGTCACTTATCTGCTCGTTTAGTACCTACTCTACAAGTCTCACAAGAAAATTAGTTATTGGAGCTTTTATAATAATATTCTAATTTATTCTTCAGTTATTCATAAATCGGTTATTCATAATTCCCATGGAAGCAAAGCCCCGGGCTTCGCTAGCTATTGATAAAAAAATGAACATTATTTTATACTAGCTTTCGCCCGCGGCTTCGCCCGTGTGAATTTCCCACGGGAACAGTGCTTTTTCCCGGGATGAAAGGTACCCTATGTCCTCCTCCGTACTTCCAGCTATGTGTATGCGAAATTTCAGAAAGATTGGTCCAGTAGATGAAGCGTGAAGAGGTAAGAAACAATCAATCATACAAACAAAATACAAACAAACAAACAAGCCAACAAACAAACAAACTCACTTTCGCATTTGTAATATTAGTTAGGATTTTTTATTATTATCTCTATAGCAGCGCTTAGGTAGGTACTCGTTTACCCTCATTATTTGTGGAACAAATGTGGATCGTGGGAACGGTAAGCATGCTTCTTTTAATAAGGGACCGGCCGACGTTTGCGTTGTTATTTGAGACAATTGTCTTCTGTAAATATGTAGCTGGTTTTGTTTCATAATACTTTTTCTGAACGATACATTTACTTTACAATGAACACGAGCAACTCTCCGTTTCAGATATTAATAAGATAACCTATTACCTACATCCTAACTTAACTAATATTATAGATGCGAAAGTGAGTTCTTTTGTTTGTTACCTATTCACGCTTTATCTACTGAACCAATATTCCTGTAATTTCGCTTACACATAAGTAGTAAGAAGTTCTGAAAAGGACATGGACCGTTCATCCCGGGAAAAAGCACTGTCCCTGTGGGAAATTCACGCGGCGAAGCCGCGGGCAAATATTAGTAGAGATATAAAATTGCTATAGCGCTACCTATCGTACAAGGAGCTCTTTCTTTTTTGTTGCAAATACCTTTCACTCCCCACGTTTCGCTTTTGTACGATGGTCAAAAGTTGATATACTTAGGCACTAAGATCAAATACTGTATATATAATCTCTGGCGAGCAAAGATTGAAGCGACTAAGTTATGTGAACAAAAAAATTTTTAATCAAGACAACTTCGCCTGAAATCTCGTACAGCACTTATTAAAACCTGCTCCGAGGATTTAGACCCTCTTTCGTGACAATAATAGCTGACAATTAAGAGCTCGGTTGGGAATCAAGCCACTTGAGCTCGTTTTGATTGAGAAGAGAATAGCAGCTAATGAGTGATCCGGTTTGTACCGCCAGAGCGGTCGGCACTCGACACACGTTGTTACTGAAAATAGAGAGGATACAGAGGAAAATGAGTGTGTACCTACACGAACAAAGGGCTTTTCATTTTGTATATTATTTGCTTTCCTGCATGTGAAATTATCTAATGATATATTTTCCGAGACTCAAATAAAAAAAAAATAGTTCCAGATGACTTATGGCGCTTAAGTTAAAGACGAGTCCATACAAAAAGCAAAAATTCACGGGATTGGCATTTTTAAAAATAAAATCTAATAAAAAAAAACATCTAAAAACTATCAATAATGTGATTTGTGCAACTATCAAACTGTTAGGTGATTTTTTTTCTGCCTCTGGTTGACAAGAAAAAGCGCACCATATAGTTCAGCCATTATTACGACTCGGCTTTCATAAAATGCTATCTATCTGTTGAGGCTTTTTTATACTGATTTTTTTTCTTAATTTAGCTGTCAGAAAATCGTCCATTAAATTATCATACAAATACTTAAATTACGTTAGAAACCGTGATTCTGATCGATGACAAAGTTGGCCAACGTGTACTTGTGGCATTAGATAGAAGTGTGTTCTGCAACCTCCTTATTTTATTCTGTAACATTGATGCGCAATGTTGTGAACTATTTTTAAACGCAGGTGTCAAAATAAACGCCGATGCAATGTCGCGTTCATCACCCGAGTTTTACACGAGGCGTCCTATTTCTGAATAGGACTCTTCATGTTTTCAACCTGCTTTGTTTTTTGGCATTTTTTAAATATGAAACTGCATAACGAGCACTGACATTGCGTTGAATTATTCACGAATAGCGGTGGCCTCGGGCCGCGAAGTTTAGTGCACGGATACTGAATACAGATGCATGCGGACAGAAAAACAAGAGACGAGTTGCAAATAATACAATATGAAAGGTTATATTGGCTGTCTAACAGAAATATTTAAACGGGAACTTTTTATTTGCAGAAAACAATCATGAAAATAAATATCATTTTTGGTACGAGGTAGATGAAACCTGTCGATAAAGTTTTTGAAAAAGAGACATAAACAAATGAGATTGCATCCCAAAAAGCGAACTGAATAATATGTTAGAGATAGAACAGAAGGAATTGGAAAAATGTCACCGATTATCACACTACCCTCATAAATCCTCGATGCCCCTCGGGTTTGCGAAAGTAATAAAATATAACACATGACGATGGTACCACAAGTGTGATCAGCCAATCAATAGATTCGTATCGGTGCAATTAAGTTTTTAACGGTGTCACCATTGTGTGTGTACCACACTAGTGCAAAAAGTTAAAATTAATGGATTTTCGATGTCGATATTTTCATCCACGCGCGCGCGTTTGCGCTCGCAATCTTATTTTCCGTATCAAAGCTAAGATCAAATTAAAGCAAGTCGTAATTTCGTTTATCACATCCTTAAGTCCTTATTAATTGAAATAATAGATAGTAACAAACCAATTTATAAAAAATCTTTTCAGAAGGAAATAAATCCCAACTCAATATTATTAATACAAAAGTTTGTTTGTTTATTTGTTTTTTTGTTTGATACCTCTTTACGCTTTATCTACTGAACCAATCTTACTGAAATTTCACATATACATATATAGTTAGAAGTACTGAGAACGACATAGGCTTTAGACATTTCATCCCGGGAAATCACTGTTCCCGTAGGAAAATATACGCGGGCGAAGCCGCAAGCAAAAGCTAGTAATAGATAAATAAATAATTTTAAATATTCAGTAAGTACCTGTTTGATCAAAAAGTTACCTATAGGGGAGAGTATGCTAATTTGTACCGGTAACTAAATCGTACCGCAGCCTTATTTTCTACTATTTGCATTATTTTTGTATTTTGGCAACACTAATTCATTGTTGGCAACACTAGAGAGCAACTGACAAAATTGTACTTACTTGTACTCAGTGGTTCGTGCTTAAAAATTAAAAAAAGAAATTTCGTTTGCAATAAGCTATTTTCTTGTGTAAAAACATAAGGATTTTTATGAAAACGGTAAGTGAATAACAAAATCCTAAGATATATGGTAAATCATAGGTTATTAAGCTTGATATTCGACTCGAACAACCGAGCCGGTAATTTGAGGTTATGAAAATATTCCATTTTTTCTTGATATGTTGTGTGTAGGACAAATTGTACCCATTGACGGTTTTCAAATTGTACCGGTACGAATTAACGAACGGGTCTTTAAATTGTACTAGTACAAATTGTAACCCATCTTTTTTATTCTAACAAAAGTGTTAGATATTAAAAAACTTACTTGATTGTATAAATGTTTGTTGCTGGTGTGTCTTATTGCAATGGAGGTTTAGGCAATTTCATTATGTATAGGTATGTATACTTTTTTTGTAGATGGACAAAAATAAGGACAAAAAGAAAATATTACTCATGGCACAAAGATGATTTAGAGCGTTCGTAAAATTTCATGTTGCTTTATTTTTTCCATGTAAATATAATATTGATCAACTCACAAGGTTATGTAGGCAGGTACAATTTAGGGACAACTGATTTTCATACTCCTAATTCGTACCACCGGTGTTAAAAAAAAAAAGAGTTTTTGGGTCGTCATATCGATTTACCGCTAAATGAATTTCAGTAGTTTTAATCTTATATATTTCTGATGAGACAAAATGGGAAAAGACGAACATTAAAGCAAGATTGTAGATTTTTGTAAATTTTTTATTTGTAGGGAAATAACCATAGTACAATTTAAAGACCGCGTGGTACGATTTATCATGCGGTTACCTAAATCGTACCATTTGATGTAAAAATAAAAAATGGAATTTATATAAAATATAAGCATCACATTATAAATTCCTATCTGTTGAGATAGAAGATGAACCATACAGTTCCTATGGTCAAAGATCCGAATCCCTATCTATTACAGTTTTTTTTAAATCAAGATTGAAGTTAGGGGGTACAATATAGCAGACTCTCCCCTATAAGTACTTATCTACCTAATCAAATACAAAATAATGGGTAAAAATTTCTAGGCTAATTCAGGTTTAATAGAATAAAATTGCAGTAGAGTTCTTTGAAATCCATTGGTAACTTTATAATCTACCTATCCAGCAATTTAAAACTGATTCGATTGCTTAGATTCTGCGAAACAGTGGTATTTATATATAGGTACGTCGTTGATAGACATAGTCTACACGGGAAATAGGAAAATTGGTACTTGTAGTTCCCTATTTGCTTTTACTGCACCGCTGCCTGCTTGTGAGCATCATACGTGTATTGAAAATTTAGCTAAAAAATTCTCGTATGAATTTTGAAAACAAATTTCGTCAGTTCGACCAGATTGCGGACCTTCGGAGATTGGAGAGCATGTATGAAGAGAGTGATTATAACGTAGTGATTTTTTTCTCTGAGAGTGATAAGTGTAGAGGAAGCAAGAGAGATCTGCAAGAATCGTAGAAAGTGGAAATCGGTAGTCTCTGCCTACTCCCAAGGAAAAAAGGCGTGATATGTATAAGTAGTAATCATGGAAGTAATAAGTACTTTGTACGAAGTAATTATTACTTCCATGGTAGTAATTTCGTTAGTTTCGGCCTTTCTTTCTCTTTGGCAAATTTTTGTTCTCTGATAAAACAACCTGAATCGGTTGTGAGCTTTTT